>JBBPLP010000202.1:0-36824 GCA_038089875.1 Fistulinella prunicolor
GATGATAATTTGGGTGAGCAATCGATCGAAGGTACACCCGCAATCTCACTGATGCCAGTGTTGTGGTCGGATCCATCATGGCGCACTTTTCTTCACAACGGTTCGTTGAGAGAAAAACCATAACAAAAACTAACCCTTTGAGTAAACAATACTCGCTACAACCAGCCTTTTTTCTCATCGACAGTGCTGAACGCCATAGTTGATTGGTATCTGAAGACGTCGCCCGTAGGATCCAGGTTTCTTTGCTGGTTTGGACTGATCCGGACCTGCAGGGTGACATATCTGTGTGACATAATTTTTGTCCTCTTTATCACTAATCTAATCAGATGTAATATCTGATTTGTCTAGCAGAGTAGTAACATTCGGGAAACCCCATTCTGCTCGCTGGTCGTCAGGTTGAATTGTTATACGTTCCCGATGTATTCATAGTAACATAATTCAATCCACTTTGATGCTAAGGCATTTCCTTTGGACCGTACTGTTACTCAGGCTGTTGTTATTTGAGTGGATGCACGACCTGTTTATAGTAGTTAAGATTTTGTAAGACATGACACCAGCACTAGTCCTAGAAAGTACACTGTCTATCGACACAGCTTGCTTGATATAATTATGTCCCCATCGACCTCATTGAAGATAAATAGATTGTGGTCCCCAAACAATTGACGACGAAACTCAGCTGGCCACTCCAAACCCGCATGGATATCCTGAGCTTGATAGAACCCACTGTCGACTCATCCACTAGACCTCTGCTTGATTTGGCCGTGAATTGGAACAACATGCCAATAAAGATAACTCGGACGGTCGGGATCGCGCCCGTCCTAGTACATAGTTGCCTATAAGGGAAACTATTCAGTTTTTGAATTTTGAGTGTCACAACCTGGCCTGGGCCAGGTGAGAACTCGAAGCCATGTCGTAAAAGACAGATAAACCACGGCGCGGACGGGGAGTCTGAGTAGTTGGACACAGGTTGAGTGTGATCTTACTGTTGCCAGCGCAGTAAGGATTTAAGAAATTCTTCAACTCAACAATGCGGGTCAACAGAAAGTTCCCTTGCCATCCATAGAGCGGGAAGACAAATTGGGGCCCTGAGCGGTTGGCATTTTCGCCCACATGCATATGATAGTTGCCAATGTCCTATTAGGACCTCCAGTCCATTTCAATGCGAGCAGAGATGCAGTCAGGATTCTCGCACACACGATGTAGATTCAGAGTTGTCAGCAAGAAGCTAAAGTTCGTCATTCTCGCCCATACCCCGTTGCCCATCCTCGGGGTGTTACTGCAGGTTGCTGTCGCCATTGAACCATTCAATCACCCACATGTCGGCACTTATTCCATCACCACGATTTGATTCGGATTTGTGGGAGATTTAGGTGCCTTCCAGATCCAGGACCGAGCCCCCTCTTTGATGCGAGTGTGGATAATATCATTACCCTCCCAGTGGACTGTGGACCCCTCAAGTGACATGTTTGCATCAATTGCGCTGCGAAACTAGAAAATGCATTTGCATCCGAAGAACGTGTAGAGTGGAATGTCAGTCGAAGAGTGCAATAGGTAAAAGAACTGTCAATTGTGAAGCGCTCGTTGAAGTGATGTTTACTTCGCTCCGTTCCGAAAAAGCCACAGACACGCTATGGAGTTATCGTCCTGAAGATATGACTATTCCTAAAATAGGGGTTACTATTTATTTCATAAGAAAGAAGAAAGAAAAAGTCCTAGCGTCAGGAACCCTGCATAGTCGAATGTCATGTAAATGAAATCTTCATGTCAACCAGCCCCCTGCCCATCCCGGTCGCAAAATCGATGTCAGCACCAGAAAGAACGAAGCTAGAGGACAAAGAGTCGGGTGATACGTGGAACGAAGGTATGAGCCACACCCATCCGAGTGCAACCTGTAAATAGTGAATAAATACGTTCTCGTCGCGAAATATATTGCAAATGAATAACCTTGCCCGCGAAGAATTTGATACGAAGCTCGCGATTTGGATCAAGCAGAATACCCATCGAATCTTCTGGCTCGTCTTCTTCTACTGGCAATGGGACAAAGGCGCAAGAACTCCCTGAAACCGACGTGTGCTGCGGTAGAGTTTCGTGATTCAGATCAGGTACTTGCTCGCGCAAGTTGACCCAATCTGCGTCAGCTTCATTCTGGGGATGCAGTACGTAAGTCACAACCGACCGCCCCTATGATCCAATGGGGCATCAAAGCAAGTCGGAATAGAAAGCGAGAGTGGCGTACACCTTCACCCTCTGGGGTCGGCTGGATGTCTGATGCGCTCATCTGGGCAAAGTTACGGATCATCTTTGCCTTGTCCCATCGATCGCTCCTGAAAGGGCTGATCTTTGTTGCACAGGCTAGGTTTCGCGATTCTTTTTCCCAATGTTCGAGTTCATCAATAAGTTCGTCACTATACCGCGCCAAAGATACACAGAGCTTTCCTGTTGTTGATTTACTGAGCGAACGGTCTTTTCCAAAGCCTGTGGCTACTGTACCTGCGGCATGCGTAACACGGGGTTGTGTCCCAGATGGTTCCCGCATTCGAATCGTGAGCTTGGTGAGTTTTACTTTAGTGATTTGTGACGTCTTGTCAAGGGGAGTCTCTTGAACTTGCGGGTGATCCTTCCCTATGAACGGTCGTAGCGACTGGGGTCCCTTTCTATCGAGAACTTGCGACCAGTAAAACAGCCAGCGCTGTTGGCTCGGTATACTGACACCCATCTTGGTTTTTTTGGCAGAAGGGAGGTCTGAATGATGTCTCGAAAGAGCGGGCGCGAGTTTCATACGTCTAGACGTATGGAAATCCAAAACTTTTTCTAGTGTGTTCATTGTTGGCCCTGACGAGGTTCTGGGGAAATCCGCGCCGGAAGGAACGGGGACAGAAGCGGGGCGAACGGGTAGGCGGTCATTTATAGGAGCTAAGGATGTAGACGTATCCGCCAACGGTGTCTGAGGGTTTTCCTTGTCGACCAGCGACCATTCGGTGATACTTTCATGGAGAGACCTGGGCAGCGGCGCGGAAGGTAAGGTGTAAAGTGAAAGTAAATATGCGCAGGCTAGAACCCCAGATCTCCCTTTACCGGCTGAATTCACAGACAGTGTCTTACTAGGGGCAGAAGAAAGAGGTAGAGACAACTACCTTTACAGTGGAGCACTGCTACTCGGGTATCCGACCCGGATAGCCAGGCATGTATTTCTTGCGTGACCAGCAGGAGATACAAGAATGGCGGAACGCTGGGAAAGGGAGGAGGTATAATAAGCATGTTCCTCGCAGGATAATCGACGAGACTGACTGATGATCCGGGAAAGGATATCTACTAACGCGACCTCCGAAGACGTCTTCCTGGTAGGCATTTTCTCTCAAGGGACAGAAGTTAAACACCCAGAAATCGGAGCCGTGCCGTGCCGATAGGAACCGTTGAACGTCTGCACGGTGGTTGCGATAGATGCTCTCCACGCCGACTGCAGGAAAGCCCATGACGATGATCTGATCCGTCACATAGGCCAAGTCTTTCCAAGGACATGAAGTCGTCATTCTAGGGTTGAAAAGAGGTGACCATACCTAACTCAAGGTTGAGCTGATCATCCCTGAAGCGAGCCTTTTTGCCCGACACCAGGCGTTTTAGATAGAGGGACATTGTGGTAGCGATTACATCAGCAGCTAGTTAACTTGGTGTGTCATTTTGTTGTTCAGCTAAAAAGTGCAAAGCTGTGACCAGCTGAGTCGAGCGATGGACGTCCCGTCGACGACACACTCGACGCCAACAAAACGCTCAGCGTCGCCTGCGCTCGACCAGCGTCCGTCGAAGCGCCCCTCGACGTCCTCCCCGGAGGAGGGCGAACTCGACGACGGCGAGTGTTCTGCCCCACCACCAACCCATCTTTCCTCAGACCAGTCTCCCCGACCGTCATCGCCGACGTCTGCGGGCAAGTTCGAGCCAAAGATAAAGTTCCCCTTCAAAGCAAAGTTGTCTCAATCATCCTCCGAGCCTCGCCTGTCCTCGCGCTTTGGGCCTGACGACAGGAAGCTCACACAGCAATATGACCGTGCGCCCGACGACGACTACCGTCGCGACAAGCCCAAGTTTCGTGACCACCGTCAGCAAGATGCCCAGTCCTCACGTCGTCGCATGGCAGACACTTGGGTGCCTGACGAACGCTCCTGGGATAGAGACCGCGACCGAGAGAGGGACCGCCGTCCTCCCCATCCACCATGGGATCCCCCGCGGGACAGAGACAGAGACAGACACACATACGACAGCCGGTCTTACAGGCCTTATCCACCACCCCCGTTGGTCCCACCACATCCCCCGCGTGGCGCGCGAGACCGGTATCCAGACAGGAATTTCGACCGAGAAGTTCCGCGCGATCTTGTACGCACGCCTCCGCTTCCCCCATCACATCGCCCTCGTTCCCCCTGCTCGCCACGGAAGTCCCAGTCACGTTCTCGCTCACCGTCCTCGCCAAATCATCATCGAAAACACAGACTTCCGACCCGTCGATCACCCGCTTCAGCATTTTCGCCTTTGTCCAGAGACTTCCGTTCAGATAGAATGCGCCCTGAACCTTGGGATCGTGATCAACGGCAGAGAAACAACACCTATTGGGGCTCGGGTGCGCCCCCACCAGGTGCAAGCAGGGCGGAACGACGAAGTGGCGCGGGCCACGAGCTCCCACCCGTAGGTGAGTATAGAGTTAATTAATACGTCCCAAAATGTTACTACTGTTCACAGATACGGAATATCGTCCTGTCTCGCCATCACCCATATCCCCTGATCGCACTCCGCCGCCGCCACCTCTGCCACGTTCACCGGTGCCGCCTGCACCTCCCTCGGAACCTACGGAGGAGTCTACGGCTGAGGATTCGACGCAAGTCAAGGACAACAGTCTACCCGTCACTCATGCGGCAGTATCCTTTGCTCTCAAGCGTCCGAACGCTCCACGTGACGATCATTCGCCATCCCCATTACCCTTGCCGCCCGCGAGAGAGGAAGATGTACAGAGGGCGCGGGAAAAGCGCAGTGCGGTTGGCGGTGCCGATGAGAGAGGTGGGCAGAGTAGTGAAGCTGGTATGCTCACAACAATGATGGGAAAGAAGAAACGAGAACCCGTGCAGAGATCGCGGAAAGAGGAAATGGAAGCATACGGAAGGACCTTTGAAGGATGTGGCAGGCAGTCTGATTATAATGTCACGACGAAAGTCGGGGAAGGAACGTTTGGGTACGTGACGTTTTCTGTGTAATTGCCGTTATGCTGACTCTTACCCACCACATTTGTGCTACGCAGTGAAGTTCACAAAGCAGTCCAACTCTCTACAGGACAATCCGTGGCTCTGAAACGCATCCTCATGCATAACGAGAAGGAAGGCATGCCTGTGACCGCTCTTCGCGAAATCAAGATTCTCAAAGCCATGAGGCATCCATGTGTCGTGGACATTGTTGATATGTTTGTGGTTCGGAGTAGGTTATCTTTCACGTCCGATGATTACGTTAGACTGATGTGATTTGGCGTCACAGGTAAAGGCAAAGAGTCTCCCCTCTCAGTGTACATGGTCTTTCCGTACATGGACCACGACCTTGCAGGGTTATTGGAGAACGAGAGAGTAAAGTTACAGCCCAGTCATATCAAGCTATACATGAAACAACTCTTGGAGGGAACAGAGTATATGCACCGAGTGAGTACACTGATTCAGTTTTACTTCCGAGCTGGTAATCAACGTGTGCATACACGCAGAATCACATTCTCCACCGTGATATGAAAGCTGCCAACTTACTCATCTCTAATACCGGAAGTCTGCGTATAGCCGATTTCGGTCTCGCGCGTGCATTCGATCCCTCTATTGTCCTCCCATCGATGGCTGGCGACCCACAAAGCAAGAGTGGAAAATACCCAGACGGGAAGGAGAAGAGATATACAAATTGTGTCGTGACGAGGTGGTACAGACCTCCTGAGTTACTCCTTGGGGCGAGACAGTATGGAGGAGAGGTCGATATATGGGGTATTGGGTAAGTCGTGTCCTTCGTGGTTTTCCCGGTCTCATGAAGTATCATCACGCGGGCCTGATGTATTTATCGGCGTCTTATAGTTGTGTCCTTGGCGAGATGTTTATGCGCAAACCGATCCTTCCTGGGACATCTGATATCGATCAATTGGAGAAGATTTGGCAATTGTGTGGGACGCCTAACCAACACACGTGGCCCAACTTTGATGCACTACCCGGGTGTGATGGGGTGAAGCGTTTCCAAAACTACCCAAAGAAGTTGAAGCCTACATTTGTCAGGTGAGTATCTAATGTGAATTTCGACAATGGGACGGCTACTGACATCCTCCGCCCCTGTCATACACAGCATCAGCATTGGCCCAGAGACCTGTGATCTCTTGGACAAACTCTTAACATGCAATCCGCGGGATAGGATTACGGCTTCTCAAGCCCTTGATCATGATTACTTCTGGACGGACCCGTTACCTGCTGATCCCAAAACGTGAGTCGCCACCGTCTTGATCTATTTCTCCATGTTTATGTTACCCTAATTATCAGACTTCCGGTGTATGAAGCCTCTCACGAATTCGACAAGCGAGGACGCCGGAACAACCTCCCGCCACAACATGGTCACCCGCCTCCCGAACATGTACGTCCTGCACTTCAGCACGGACAGGGGTTCTATGGACATGGACCACCTGGGCACGGTCCTGGCCATGGACGCCCAGCGAGGGGCGTACCACCCCCGCCACCCGTGATGTTCACCGCATTGATGCAGCAAGCGCAAGGGCCCCCCGGTGCGGGTATGTCAATGGGCAGTGGATATGGGCACCCACCACCAGGCGCATATGGACAACCGGGACCAGGTACAGGACCTGTGAATGGGTACGGTGCACCTCCCCCGCCGGTCCCGTCAGGTTATCCGCCACCATTACCGGGACCATCCTATGGTCATGGTCATGGACAAGCGCATGGACGGCACCATCCACCTGACAGAGGCGGAAGAGGCGATAAGGGTGGCTCCTCAAGACCACCCCCGATACACCCGTCGTTGCCCTTGCGGCCTCCAGGGTTACCTCCCAAACCGCCTGCGCCCCTGGGCACTGGAGGAGATCGCTGCGAACGGGAAAGGGTGAGGGATTGGGATAGAGATCGAGATCGAGATCGAGAGCGGGAACGGGGGAGAGAGCGAGAGCGAGGGAGATATGGAGGGTCAGGTACGGGAGGCGGGAATGGAAATGAAGCACATGGGAGCGGGAGTGGTGGGCTCAGTGGGGGGTT
Source organism: Fistulinella prunicolor (assembly GCA_038089875.1). Taxonomy (NCBI): domain Eukaryota; kingdom Fungi; phylum Basidiomycota; class Agaricomycetes; order Boletales; family Boletaceae; genus Fistulinella; species Fistulinella prunicolor. The sequence goes on from JBBPLP010000202.1 coordinate 7,257, forward strand.
GCCGTACTCATGAGGTACGTGCATGCGTCGCATTTTTGCAATCGCCCCCACGTCGTACTGCCTTGTCTGTGCGTCAGTCCCGACTACGGTAGGCCTGCACGGACTCGAGTCGATAATTCGCATCAAACGCACCTTGTCATTGTTGTCTCGCATTAGTACACACACATTTATTAGTTACAATCAATCAATCAATCATTTAGTGTTCGGTTAGTAGTGCGCTGCGACTCATGTAGTAGAATGCTAGAGCATGTAAATTTCTCCAATTAATTTCACTTCTGTCGATGCCAGTGTGAAACATCATTACAGTTGCAAACTTATCTCACGCATCCCACTAGGCACTTATGCTGGGCGCTAAGAACTCCATGCATGGCAAGTAGTAAGGTTCTATCCGAGTCTGAAGGTCACAATTATCCAGCCATGTACTCACCGCAGAAAATCCTGATCGAGATCGCGTCTGCCTCGGAGAAAGTTGTCAGCACACTCAACCGGTATGCCGGTCATAAAACCGTCGAAAGCTTGCAGCTAGATAAGCTCGTCGTCGGTTCCAATGCTGTCCTGGAGACGCTCAACAAGACGTTACTTCTGGGCGAGGGTAGCATCGACGATCGGCTCACGGACTGGTTAGGGAGTAATGAACCCGAAGAATGTCTGCATACGTTGAACCAGATGGAGAGGATACTGAACGGAAGGCTTTCTATGGATCACGCTGGAATGAACTTCTTCAGAGCATCCAGCTTTGCGCACACCAAAGACATCAGTGCTAACGAGGCGACCCGGCTCTTTCAAGTACGCAAAGGCTACTTCCATTTTTTGCTTATGCCAACAGACGTCTGGTGAGTGTCTTATGCGTCGACTGCAATTCAGCGTGCGCCTCATCGTCCCACTTAGGAACCATGAAAATGAGGCTCAACGACAAACACTAGCTCGGCACAATGTGCTTTGTGTGGAGGGGACAATCAATGGTCGAGATTACGTGCAAAGTGCGCATGGCAAGAGCGGGGATATTGTCACTGGTGTACCACATGAAGGAAAGGTGACGACGGCGAAGCAGGGGGTTGATGGTATGTTGTTACAGGTGTTCACATCTACCAAATTCACAAAAGGGTATTACGCAGCCGAGAAGATCGAGAGCATTCTAGGATGGCTGGACGCATGGAACTGCAAAGAAATCCATAAACAAACTGCTCTTCTGCGCCAGCCTGGCACATGTACATGGTTGCCTAGCACGAATGCATTCAAGAGATGGAGGAATATGAAAGATTCATTTTTGTGGTTACATGGGAAAGGTAAAGTGTTCTCAGTATTCAAGGCGGCTGTGACCGAATTGAAAATGCCGTCAGCGGGGGCTGGGAAGTCTGTCCTAGCGTGCGTGTGCTTCGCATGCCCTTTGCTGGTGTTGACCCTGATCACAGCGCTTCCGTGATCGAGTACCTCAAGGATACTCTCAAGGATGACGAAATTATGGTATTCTTCTACTGCGATTTTCGAAATGAACGGTCTACAAGTGCCGCAGAAGTGATGCGCTCCTTGTTATCCCAGTTGCTACAACAGCTCAATTGGACAATTGTCGATCATGGAGACCTGATGGATGAACTGGCCAAGGGGAGGGATGAAGGTACTTCGACCATAAACGATGCCATGCTACTTGCCCGCTATGTCTCTCGTGTGACAGAACAGTTTGTCCACCGGCCTTTCATTATCATCGACGCCCTGGATGAATGCAAGGATATTGAAGAACTTCTGGATGCTCTCGTGGGATTGACTAAAGGTGGGCTCCGAATGTTTGTTACTAGCCGATCTCTGCAAGTCATTAGGGAGAGTTTTTCGGCTCTTCCTTCGGTCTCAATGGATATGATGAACTATGAAGTATCAGCGGATATCAAATTGCACGTCATGCGGGTTCTGGATTCTCATCGACGGCTGAGAATCGTGGACACTAGCCTGAAGAAGGAGATCTACTCTACCTTATGCCGGAAAGCTGACGGAATGTGAGCATTATCACATTGAAAAATCATGGCGTAGAGTCCCGAAGATTATTCCTAGGTTCCGTTGGGTGCAATGTCAGCTCGACACCATTAAACGATGTATGACGGCAGCACGGATACGGGAGGCGCTAAACAATTTACCGGGCGACCTGGATGCAACATACGAAGGAATTCTCATGAAGATCAACAAGATCGAAGAGGGCGAGGTTGTACGGAGGGCTTTGGATTGGCTTGTAGCTGCCTTGGGACCCTTGCAATTATCTCAAATAATGGAAAGCCTTTCGATTGACCTTAGGCGCGGAGTGCTGGATCATGAGTCTAGACCCGTTCACGGGCCTGCTTTGCTGGATGCGCTGGGCAGTTTGGTGACATACGACGAATTCACAGATACTGTCGTTCTGTCCCATTTCAGCGTAAAAGTACGTTGTGATTGTTCGTGTTTGATGTTGCTGACTTGCCGTTTGGGTAGGAATACTTAACGGGAGTGTCCACTCGTACAAAGTGTTCGATGTATCATATCGATCAGCAGGTTGCTCACTCACAGCTAGCTCTACTTTGTATGAGCTATGTCGTTGCCTATCTCAAACGCAGTCACGGTCCTGGTGGCCATGAAGCACCACCGCGTAACACATATAGATCTCGGATATATCATGACGACTACGATGATTCCGATGCCGCGGGGCATCTTGGCATTTCGTTTCAATCACCCGTATCCCATTCGCTTCTCGAATATGTGTTACGCAATGCCTTCCACCACCTTACCCACATTAATCCGAGAAGTCAAACAATCATACGAGCTATCGTAGATCTCCGATTGCATGCCGAAAAATACCCATCGGAGTGGGAGCAGTTACGCTTAAAGTCTATCAGTTACGTTCCGTGGCCGACCCTCAAACATGATTTGGTCTTGTACATCCTAACGACCTTCGCACCGGAGCCACTGCTGCGTTTGTATCTCGATGACGCTCGACCGGAGCTGAAGGATGAGACAAATCCGCTCATATATGCAGCCTACCATTCCAGGATTGAACACTGTAGGACGTTACTGTCCAGAGGTGTCAGTCTCCACCGTAGTGGTTGGGAGGTCCGGCATCCTCGGCAGCTTCTTCCAATCGAGGTTGCAGCCGAATATGGGGATTGTGCTATAGTCGAACTGTTCTTGAAGGCAGGGAGTCCTATTCCACAGGGGCTATTTGTTAAAGCACTGAAGGGGAACAAGTGTACATTTCCTGGTTCCAACGTCGCAAGGCTACTACAAACCGACGAATTTGTCGAATGGGCGATCGACAGTGGAGATGAAGAACTACTCCTACGTGCATTAAAACCTGCGCGATATAGGGCACCCCACAGACACCAACTTTCGGAACAAGATATCGACATAATTCAACGAAGACTCATCCAACTGGACTGCGACCCATCTACTCAATTCGATGAGACGTCCCTCCGCACCGCTGTATCTGCAGGACATATTTCCACCGTCAAGCTTATGATTTCCTTGAATGTACCATTACCCTACGACATCATCCTCAATGCGTCGCGAAACCAAAACTCAACCTCGGCTATGATACGCTTCCTGCTTGGCGCGGGGAGCGATGTACATGTCACTTCACCTGATGGGAACAATGCGCTCCACATTCTTATACGATTCCTGCTCTCGGAAGATGAGTGTCTGGAGAGTGTTCAGGTTCTCGTTGACGCCGGGTGCAATCCATCAGCGTGCAATTTAATTGGCGAAACACCTCTTCATCTTGCGGTCATGCGCGGATACATCTCTCTCACCAAGTATTTGTATTCATTGCATGGTCAACTTCCATCAAATATCCTCCTGGTGATGCCAAGTCTACGCACTGCATCCGTGCTTCGCTTCTTAACGAGTCAAGGGGCTGATGCCTACGCTATTGCGGCTGATGGGGACACAGCCCTCCATCTCTTCCTGGCAAGTCCTCATACCTCCTTGGATGGATGTATTGAAGGCACCAAAGCCCTCATCAATGCTGGGTGCGACCCTTGTTTACGCAATATCCTTGGCCTTACAGCTTTTGATATCGCGACAAGAAATGCCCCTCCTATGGTCATCCAGAATCTCCTTTCACTGGACGTGCTTCCACCTTCTAGCATCCTTTTGTCCGTGTGCGGCAGGGCACACCCACATATGTCCCCGATAATCGAATGTCTCATCAAAAGGGGGTTTGATATACATGCAACATGCCCCAACGGTGATACACTGCTTCATCTTTCCATGAACGCCGCATCTGAAATAGAATGTTTAAGAAGACTTGAAGTTCTCGTCAACGCCGGGTGCAACCCTCGTGCCTGCAATTTAGCTGGCGAAACGGCCTTTCACGCTGCGGTCAGGCGTGGACACATTTTAGTCATGGAGTATATGCTCTCAATTGGCATGTCGGCTCCCTCGGACGTAATGCTTGCTCTGCTTGGACAGCATCGGAGTCGTCAATCACGGTGCTACCCAACCGTTCGCTTCCTCCTCGATAAGGGATGTGATGCAACTATCGTCAGCAAATGCGGTGAGACTTTACTGCATTTCGCGGTAGCGCTTGATGTGGAGGAGGATGCTTTGGAAATGGTTAAACTCCTTGTTCAATCCGGCTGCAACCCTTCTGCGCTCAATTCAACACAGGAAACGCCTCTTCATGTCGCCGCAAGATATGGACACCTTTCCGTCATAGACTACCTTTGTTCACTGGACATGGTATTTCCCCCTGACGTGCTCTTCGTTGCGTTGTTGAAGGGTTATTCGGAGAAAACACAAGTGATTCGTCACCTTGTGAACAAAGGGGCCAACGCTTCTGTTCCTACGGCAGACGGAGATACTCTATTGCACATACTCTTGGCCAACAGAGAGGAAAGGGATCCTCTGGAGAGTACCAAAATTCTTATTGATGCAGGATGTGATCCCCGTGCTCGGAATCTAGCTGGGGAGACACCACTTCATATTGCGGCGAGGCGTGGGTTTACTGCCGTCTTGAAACACCTCTTTTCGCTTGGTATTTCACCACCCAACGATATATTGCGTACATCAACACCGGCGACCATTCGTCTTCTCATCGGAAAAGACATGGACTCTTCATACACTGTCTCGACCGACTTTGATACCGAGCTGCTGCACCGCGCCCTCGACCTCGACTTTGGGTACTCAGGCTCTGACGAAAAAGACTGTTTAGAGTGTGCTCAAATTCTTGTGGGCTTAGGTTGGAATCCTTCACTGATAAACTCCTTGGGCGAGATGCCCATGCATATTGCGGCGAAGCAGGGGCAAATATCCGTCGTCAAGTATTTGCTCTCACAAAATGCTCTTTTTCCTGCCGATATTCTCCTCTCCGCAGTCACATTACCGGCGAAAGCATCCTGGTGTACAGATCAGGCAGTACAGACGACCCGCTTTCTAATTAACCGAGGTGCCAGTGTTAGCGTTTCTGCGCTAAATGGAGATACACCCTTGCACCTTGCCTTGCGGTGCGACTCCCTCGCTCGCGGTACTGCAGTCCACCACCCTAATATCCGAAAGCGTGCATGGGAACTCGTTGAGCTTTTACTTCAGCATGGCTCTGACCCTATTGCACGCAATCTGGATGGACAGACACCTCTTGACTTCGCAGAAACACAGGGGCGTTTTTTCAAGGAGAATTTCCTGCGCCTAGTTCGGAACGCTCGAGCTCACCATCTGCATACGTCACCGTAGAGTTCCAGTGACATATGGGGGTGATGTATCGAAGTATGTAGTTCCATGATTATAACTCCGAGTTAACCTGATCTGATGAGGCTCCCAGGGACATCTTCATTGTACTGTATCCACTTTTTTTGCCCTGCCTTCAAGGGAAACATATCTGTAGCATACTCCGTTTCCAATGACATCATATGGAACATTCTGCGGACCAACCTGAGAGCATACATCATCAGGACGTCAGTGGGAAAAAGTGTCAGCATGCGGACCTTTGATCAAATTATTCGGGAATGTTTTGTAGAGCACCTCCGTTTCGTCTGCTGTATTATTTTGTGTTTTCTATCCTAGTACTGCGAAGGAATCCTGGCTCAGGACAGAAAAGGATCGAAGTTGTTGCCTGGTGCGTGGACAACTTACTACTACCAGGACATTCTCCGGGCTAGCACATCTTTTTACTTCCCTCTCTATCGCTGATATGAGATATCTCGTCCTTGCTAATCTCGTGTTATCTGAGCCATCTGCCCTCTACGGACGGGAAAGTGATTCACTCTGACCAGACGCGACTGAAGTAACAATATGTGCAGGCATGGAAACGATAAAGTGCCAAACGAAATGAACCACATCACGTTCGCGTCGTCGCATCCTGGTCTCCGCTGCCAGCAGTAGACACGCTCCCAAACCAATACCGCCTCATCACGTTCCCCTCGTCAAAGTCTGCACGTCCCACAAAGCGCTCGCCGCGCACGAGGAGCGGCAGCCAGTGGATATCGTCCGCCCACATGCGGTCGTACGGGATGTACGGCAGGCCTGTGCCACTGGGATCCGCACCCACATCCACACCAGTGGTAAGAGAGTCCGGAATTGGGACGCTCGCGTCAGAGTCGGACGTTTGGACGACGCGCCGCGCGTAGTGGAGGCTTTCGTCTGACAGGGAGAACCACGCCGGCCTCATCTCGTCCGATCTGCATCCCGTTCCGAGCAAAGCATCAGCAACGTCGTCATCCCCACCTCGCTGAGAGGTGTACACATAGCGGAGACAGGTTAAATGATCACTCACTCGGTCGGTACTCCGGTATGCTCACGCGCAGCGTATATCCGGATGTCGAACGCCCAGTCGGTGCCGCTGACAACGAAGAAGAGCGTCCCGACGTACTCGAGCGGTGCATCGATCCCGGCCTCCTCCTACGCGTGTGCGATGCCGTGGAGATAGCCGGAGTGAGGACGTTGTGAACGAGGCGGGGGGCAAGGATACGTACCTGGAGCTCCCGCCGAGCGGCTTGCGCGGGTGTCTCGCCTGGTTCGACCTTGCCTCCGAATCCGTTGAACCTGCGATCCACGTCACCAGGCGTCAGCACATCATAAGGCTACCAACCTCTCAAGAAAGGTGACACGTTCGAGTAGAAAGTTGGAGGCCACTTACAGACCAGCCCCGAAACCGCGTTTCTTGAACCCGAGCAACAGCTAGACAGACAAATGGACGATGGCAGCCCCACGCCAGTGAACAATTGATGTTTAACACTCGCTGAGAAATGTACCTTGTTACCCTCAATGACGAACGCATTCGTGTAGAGACGCGTGTGCTTGAAAGGCCGCCATTCGTGTTCAGACCCGCTCTGCGCATATACATGCGCTTTCACGTCGCCGAGACCTGGAGGAACGTCTGTGTCGATAGCCATTCAAACAGTCACCGAGTGAAGGAAGGTGTACGATTTCTAGTGAAAATTGCTCCTCGTGTTCGCCACGATACCGGATAGCACTCTAGGTTCATTGAATCGAGTACTCCGAGTCTAGTACATAAAAGAACAGGAGCAAGACATAAAAAGTGGGAATAATTATATGATCGAGAAAACAATAGCGTAAAGTCTGCATGCAAACAGAGCTCACGTACACCTAAACCAAGGGTACGAAAAGTACAGGCATCGCGAAGCCTAACCAACCCGGGTTCTTCTTTCCCTCTGTAGATGAACGATCATATCCACAACACGATCCCTCGCGTCTTCCAACGAAGGTCCATCCACACTCGACTCCCTGCTCTCTTCAAACACGTTTGATCCAAGGACCCGACGAAGGTGCAACACCACGTCTGTCTCACTGACCTTACCTGCGAGAGCAGACGAACTTGTAGGGGGCAACAAAACAGATTGACTCGCAAATACTTGGGTGTACAGAACCGTGGCGCGAAGCAATGCGAGAACGTCTTCGTTGGCAGCGCCCACTTTGAAATCGATGTCAAGGCTCAACCAGCTGTCTTGCGACACCTTTGCAAGTGCATCGGACAGCAGACCGATGTCGCCCCCGAGACTGCGACCATAAGAGAGTGTTGCGTCCCATGTCTTCGCATCCTCGGTAGCCAGGACCTCGGAGTCACTCTCTTCGCCTTGAGAAACGCGGTGGATGAAGAGTGAAGATGCATGCGAATGCAGACGTTTGCGTAAGAGGCTGGTAGCAAGCAACGCGATAGGGGAGGAGTTCGATGCAGTCCTGAATGTTGTCAAACAGTCTGCAGCTCCCTCAACGGTCATGGAACCGAGCACGAGACGCTGGTATGCTGAAACCTCGAACGACTCTGCCAATCTGCTGGCACGAGCCCAGAGTGCCTGTGATCGAGTCTCGGTAAATGGTAGATGCTGTGAAAGCAGCGCGAGCGTGCAGAGGTTCGAGACTAGGGTTTCAGAGACCGCTTCCGTTCCAGCCGACCTTAAGTGGTTGGAGAGATGGTTGTAGACTTGCCAGCGAACCGACATCGATATTTTCTCAGACGAGAGAACTATGAGTTCCGCGAGTCGTGTCCAAGCCCGTCGTTCGCGTCGCGTTTCAGGTCCACCTTGCTTCTGAAGAGCTCCGATGGACCCACGAACCATGCCGGCCCATCCGGTACTAATATTCAGAGTGCTCAGGAGATATTCGAACTCATCAACTGCACCTCTGGAAGCAAGTGGATCCGTGAGTGGATTCGAGGCTTCCTTAGTGGCACGGACGGTATACTCGGTAGAGGACGAGTCGGGTTCAGAACCCGAATCGCTGATATCAGGAGAATCAGGAGGTGTTGGAAGCTCTGACGTTTCGTGTGAGGACTTGACATGCGTCGAATAAACCAAGGATGCGAATGGCATGAGCCGCATCAATCGTGACTGGTAGGTCTTGCGAGGTACTGGGATCCATGGGATAACGATTGAGATAAAGACTGCCAAGGATGCAAACAGATGAATGATCTGTACAACATCATTCCATGTCCAACCTGACACATGCTGAGAAGAAAAAGGTGGGGGGGTAGCATGGGACAGAACAGAGCCCTGATGAGTATGGTGATGCGCAACTGGCTGGGAAGTAGAGGTCAATGGTGAGTTGAAGAACGAGAAAAGCGCAAAGACAGCAAGGAGGTATTGTTGAGGTTGATGGACATGAGAAACCGCGGAAGGAACCAAAACGCCTTGTTGACGGGGGTCGGTGAGCATTACAGGAACGGCTGGGGTGATCGGGGGAGGAACATTGGGCTGTATCTTTCGCGGGCGACCACGTTTACGCTTTTCGACGACGGCACCTGGCGCAGCGACAGGGACCACACCACCTGGACCAGCAGAAACCGGAGCGGCGGGGGCAATCTTCCGTCTCTCCTTCTTCGGGGCTTCAATTTTGGGTTTCTTCCTAGCTCGTTCTGAAGTATCACCATCATCCTCACCATCGCCATCGCCATCTTCATCATCACTAGCTTCTTCTGCACCTTCGTAATCGATCTCGTCCTTCTCCGGTCCTCCGAACTTCTTCGTCCACTCAGCTTCCCATTCAGTGAGAATGTTCTGTCCGCTAGGAAATCCGCAAATCAAAGTCCGTAGACCATCTTGTTCGCGTCTCAGTCTAGCCTCTCGCCTCTTAAGGACGCTGCAAAGGGTGTAAATGACAAGGTCACGGCCCTGATGTCTCTAGAATTACCGAATATATTCCACTGCTTTCCCAAGTACGTTTGCCTTGCTTCCTTTTCTTGCGACTTTGACACCGTCAACGTAACCACGGTCGTCTACTCTGTAGTCATCGCTCTTGTAGTTCTGATCTAGAACCCGAAGGGCAGGAACAGCGGATTTAAGACTTTGAATGCGGGCGTTTAGATTGGTGCGGTATCGGCGTTCAATGGTGGTGTGGCTTGTTTTCGGACGCCCTGTTATGAGGGTGTTTATGACATGGGTTTGAGGACCTTGAGCAGTATGTATCGGAGGAGATGGAGATGGGGGAATAGGATGTTGCATTGCCGGGTGTGGTTGAAAGGGAGCCACGAATGGGCCCATAGTTTGAGAAAAGAAGGCAGAGACAGCATCTGGGACAAGCATAAGTATCCAGTGGTGTCGAGAATGGGCCAAACGCACCTGCAGTCGATTTCGGGAATGCTGGTGCTGGCGGAGAAGCACGTGCACTGGACGAGCTGCCAGGGCTCGATGGGCTCAACCCAGGAAGACTTTCGTCTGCAGAAGCCGACGCAGAGCTGAGGGTGGGAGACGAGAAGGAGAACGGGAACGGATTGAGCAAATCTTGGGGTTGTATGGGGACCGCAGGCGTGGAATGGCCGGGTCCCTTGCCATCGATAAAGAGGGCGTTTGGATTGACGAAGGTAGAGAAGGAAGGGTCGTTGAAGTCGAAATCCATCGGGAACGAATAGTCGAAAGGAGCATCTGGCTTGGTGTCGTGTGTGTTGTTGAGCAGCATGTAGAGCGGGTCAGACGGATCCAACGCAAAGTCGGGCGTCGCATCGTCTGTTTCAGTGGTGTTCATGGTCGATGATGGTGGAAGACAAGAAAGGTGCGCGTTGATATGTGCTTCGCTTGGATATGGCACCACTTTGCAGAGTGGGACCACTTTCGATTTATCAATGTGTATATATGGTATGTTATTCCCACACAAACCTTCCGTCTAAACTTTCCATAGAGACGTATCCAGACGTATCCGCAGCCATGAAATCAGCCAGCCACGACGCACGGACGGACGTCGGTTCGTCCTTTCTTTCTCTTTCTTGTGTCTGTCTAAATCTGCCCAGATTTCAGCTACTTTGGTGGCGCAGAATCACTTGCAGACGGCAAACGCTCACCTCGGCGCACAGTCGTCGCGTCTCCGAGCGCAGATGATAATGGTCGATCCCATCCAGGACCTCCCCATGACCCTGCTGATTTCCTTTGGCTGATGACCGAGGAGCCGCACCGCTCTCGGCGAATGGCAATCATGAAGGCGCACCCAGACGTCGTCAAGCTCATGGGCCATGAACCTCTCACCAAATACGTCGTCCTGGCCGTCGTATCTTTACAACTTTTCATCGCCATGCAACTCCGGCACTCGCACCCCCTCTCTTTTTGGTTCTTGTTCCTTGCGTACGTGGTCGGAGGCACCGCAAATCACAATCTTTTCCTTGCCATCCATGAAATTACCCATAACCTTGCCTTTAAAGGCATCGACGCTAACAAAGCATTGGCTGTCTTTGCGAACATACCCATTGCCGTGCCATATTCTGCCTCTTTCAAGGTTTGCCACACACCGCACTACATATACATTGTTGCTCACGTTATCCCCAAAAGAGATATCACCTGGAGCATCATAAACATCTCGGCGAAGACGGTATAGATGTGGACCTTCCCACTCAACTTGAGCTACTTTGTCTCAACAACGTTCTTGGTAAGACGTTCTTTGCGTAAGTAGCCCGCCCCTTTGCTACGACAACGCCTCATCCTACTGGAAGCACCTTCCAGATATTATTTTACGCCTTGAGACCTGGCTTTGTCCGCACGCAGAAATTGACCAGATGGCACTTTATTAACCTGGTCGCTCAACTCGTGTTTGACTATGTCTTGGTGCAAACATTTGGTGTGCGACCTCTATTGTACTTGCTGTTCTCCAGTTTCTTCGCTGGTAGTCTACACCCATGTGCTGGTCATTTCATCGCCGAACATTATGTGTGGGATGGCCTCAATCAGGAGACCTACAGCTACTACGGCCCCCTCAACGTTCTTGCCTACAATGTACATTCGTTTTTTTCTACATCGTCCTCTTTTGCTAACTGTCTGCCGCTCAGGTGGGATATCACAACGAGCACCATGATTTCCCATCCATCCCTTGGACCCGTCTCCCTGCTCTCCGTGCCCTCGCACCCGAGTTTTATGACTCGATTCCTTCGCACCCCAGCTGGCCCATGGTTATTGTAAACTTCATTCGCGATCCCGAGGTTGGCATCTTTGCACGTGTTAAAAGGTCTGGCAAGGGTGTTCCACTCAGTGGCCAGGTCACCCCAAGCGAGAGCTGCGGATCAGAAAAGGACTGAGGCAGTGTTCCATTGATTGACTGACTAACGGACGCTTTTCCTAATGGTATTCTGTACATTGGAATCTCGCAGACAGAAATGTTAAACAAGTTCCTTCTTCGAGCCAAACCGATGATGAAATGTGGCACTGCGCCGTATGTTTGTTTTTCGACTGAACCGTTATTTTTGCACGCATACAGGAATGCTGACAAGCATGTGCGACACCCCCGTCCGACTAAAAACCTCGTCGACCCTTCTCCCCGTTTCTTTCTTTACGCTCATCGACTCTATCAGGGGAAACAACATGCAGAACACGACGCTCAGATCCGGACATGCTTTGGAAGCACTGGGGGCTCCGGTGACAGGAGAGCGCCCTAATAGAATAGACACTGACAGGGTCATCGAGCGTCCGTACCTTCCTCGTGCGTCCGTCGCTCCGAGCGCTGAGCACCCCAACGGGAGCACTAGCCATGCATCGCAGTTTGCGAAATACGTCAGTGCCTTCCAATCTAATTATCATTCACTCTTCGACGACTTCCCGCCCTCTTTGTAGTCCGTCATGCAGCAGCACTGCATATATTGGGATAGGGACAGAGATGGCGTCATCTGGCCGCTTGACACCTGGCGTGGGTTCCGCGACCTTGGGTTCAACATCTTGTTCTGCTTCCTGGCGATGATTGTGATCCACACGACAATGTCATTGCCAACCAGGTCAGTTGCGCCTTGGTGCGGTGGCGTCGCCCGTAGACATTGATATGGGATTCGCCCTTTCCCTCGTATTTCAGACTCGCCGTCAGCTACATCCCTGACCCCTTTTTGCGCATCTACCTCAAGACAATCCATGCCTCCAAGCACGGGTCCGATTCGGGCACATTCGATACCGAAGGCCGCTTCGTCCCGTGCAAGTTTGAGGACATGTGGACCAAGGTCGGTTCAAACGCTCACGCGCCTTATCTTATCTTATCTTATCGTGTCTTTTCACGACGCACCGACGACATTAATATTGTCGCTGGGCTAGTACACTACGACGAGCCCAAACGGCGCGCCCCGCACGACGATCAGTCTATGCGAGCTCTGGTTGTTCATGCATGGCAATCGACTCGCGATGGACCCGTTTGGCTGGGCCGCTAGCTTCTTGGAGTGGGTGACTACGTTTTTGCTGGTGCAGCAGGACGGTATGGTCGACAAGGAAGACGTGCGGCGCGTGCTCGACGGATCTCTCTTTTTTGAGATTCGGGAGGCAAGGCAAAAAGGGCTGGGCTGGAACAAGGGGTGGGGTCTCGGCGGGGACGGGTTTATTGGCGGGGAGAAACTGTTACCATTTGGACTCTGACTTGAGGGGACCCATGGGCTGGGATGGGCGGGCGTACATGTCGTGTCTACCTGGGTGTGGTTGTATGTGTGGAACACTAGACTTTCCTAATTTGTCTATTTTGATTTGTCTCGACGTCACCGGTCACCACTGCAGAGGATATATGACATGGTCAAGTACTGGCAGCGCCGCGCTATGGGCAAGGCTGAACGGACTCGAGATGTCATTACAATGTGCTAATGTCTAAGTCGATGGGTCCTACCAGGTCAGGCCGAGGTGAGCTGCCTTTTCAATATGGTCTTTTGCGTTTTAGGAACGTTCTGCTTGATAACTTAGTACTCGGAACAACGTCACCTGATGGGCCAGAGAAACAAACTCGGGAAATTACTGCTAGTCCCACAAACATACTATGAACCGTATCAAGCGCTGTAGCACTGCCCTCTACGTGACGAGAGCACCGTCGGAGTTTCTGCCAATTGACATGGTCCAGGCCGTCTAGCAAGCGCGTTGGGACGACTCGCTACGGCAAGCTCTCCTTGGGAAAGCACGGACAAGTTGGAAGGCATACTAATCCTGTGGACCGTAGTCAGACACTCCACGTGCTCGCATAGATGGGCCGAGGGACAAACCGCATTGCGCACGCAACGAAAGCCGTCTTCGAATGCGACGACCGCTGACCTCTTACAACCACAATGCCACCTTCCCCGCGACTGCGGCGACACAGCGCTGGCAGCTGTCAGTGTCATCGACGGGGATGAACGAAAACATTGGGATAATGGCAAGGTTCTCCCTGGAAACACCCCCAACAGACGGAAAGGCATGTCAACCTTGCCTCCCTCGTCTTGTGGTCAGACTCCACCGTTTACTCACATCCACGGGCCGAGAGGCAGAAGCAACGCTCACCCGATGACTCATGGGCAGATTTGAGACCCCAAAAGACGTCTTGAGATGAAGGCCGCCTTTAAATGCGGCGACCGCTGAATCTCTCACAAATGCCACTGAGCTGCGGCTGCGATGTCAACCACTTATTATATGGCAGTGGCCGGCCTCCAGGGCGCCACTATTCCTCCCCCGAGCCTCGCGCGACTCCTTCACGCATCGTGGATTTGTCAGCAGATCACATGAAAAACGCATTGAACCCGTCCAGCTGTGTTCTGGTCCCATAATAATACGAAACTTCCCGAGCATCGGCGTCGTGGCGTAGCCGAATAACGAATAGCATTTTGATCGCGTGACTGCAAAGAATCAAGGGAAAAAGAAGTATATGAAGTATAAATATCGGATCACAACGTTCACGGTACCTTCGAATGCCGTCGCAGTCGCATAAAAATAAGATACCATTTTTACAACCAGAAGCGTTGGCTCGATCATCGTCAGCGACCGGCCACAATATGCCGGGCTAGCCGAGCCTTTCTTTCCGTCGCTCGTCGGTGGATCTGCCGCCATGGAGCATGAGCCCAACACATTCACATTGGACATCGGCCTTTTTCGGACGATGACGCTGCCCAACAGAGAGAAGCAATCATGTGCCATTTCACGCCTGATCAAAACAAGTCGCGGTCAGGGGGAATACGTGTGAAGAACAGTGGTGCTGGAACCACATCGTCACTAGTGGAGATGCCACCAGAAAATAAGAGAGGGGACGCCGAGGATGTAGGAGATGTAGGGGATTTGGTGTGGGGATGTCGAAGCCCAGACGTGCGACCCAGCTCGCGAAACGCCGGACATGTAACCAAGTTTTCGGTCCTCCTCGCGAACTCCCACTCCGTGGTACTGAGGCTTGCGCGCATGTGAACAATTTGACGTGGTTTCACCAGAACATACCTTGACGTGTCCCTGAGCAGATGTTTTCCAGTCGGCATTTCGAGTGGACGTTACATAAATGGCAAAAGTTCGCAGTGCTTGTAAATCGTTTCCCCGCATCATGCGTCGTGGGTGAACACAAAAAGTATAACATGCTCCTGCCTAATCCCAACATCATCAATCTTTTTTTACTCGTGGAAATCCATCAAACTTCCTTACCAAGATATACCAAGGAATTGGGGGACTTCAAAAATTAGACACACCCGAGGAAAATGCATGATTGCATAGTGATGTAATGATGATTGCATACGGGAACCCTTGTGTGCGACCGAGAAAATCACAGATAGATCACGATGAACATGACGCAAACGCCCGACAGTTGTGTCCAAAAGGAAAAAGGGTGTGAACCAGCAAAAATATCCAAACTTCGAGTATCTTAGATTCGTTGCGATGCGAAGAAATGTCTTACTCCTTGGAGAACGCACACCAAGAAGAGTGCTATATGATACAAATGAGACCGAAGGGCTTATGCCATTAAATCAACGAGGATAGTTATGATGCCAAGGACTGTTACAGATGATCCGGGTTAGCATCCATCCATGTCCGATAAGGTAGAAATTGACCAATCTCGATGCCAATCAAAGCTATGACGATCTGTTCGAGGCGCTCCGCATGCCTGCTCGATACTGATTCCTTGAGGAGTTGAAGCATGTCTTGAAGGACCTGTTATGACTCCGGTCGTCAACAACGGCCGCAATAGAGACATTAAGCGAGCCGGACGAACCTCTACACGTGTATTCAACAAATCAATACGTTGAGGAACCTCTAGGTAACTTCTTGCAGCTTCATAGAGAGGTTGTAAATCGGGATACGTCTGTCTCTTGCCTCAATATCCGCGGAAAACAAACCACCTGCTTCGTAAAAAAAATGCGTACCCAAAATACTTCCTGCCAACACGAGGAAAACCAAAAGAAAAAAAAAAAGATCGGATGTCAACGCCACTACCCCAACGCACACACAAAATGAATGAAGCGAACGCACCGGTGAATCTAGTACCGATCCGACCGAGTTGATGTTTGTCCGCAAGATAAAGAGTTCCCCCGTCTTACGCATGATCTCTGTTTCTCATGTGTTCGCGAAGGGCATCGGGGATCCGAAAGGGGCCAACATACCTTTATGGGGCATCCCAATCTGACCCGTTTCTGAGAGTGTCTCAGGTATATCCTTGGTTTCTTCTATTTTGGAGGATATGAGCTCCTCAAACTGTACGGGAATGATGAGATGATAATCGCCAAGGAACAGGAACTTGTCAGATGCACCAGTGATATCTTGACCGACTGAGAGAGGGCATGGGAAAGAGATAACTTGGTCCTATGGTCCGCAATTCTACGGCATAACGAAAGAAGCAATATGAAGAAACTTACATGTAACCCGAGCCATGGCGGAGAGTGATCACATCATTATATATTCTTTTCGGGAAATCAGGTTCGGGTTTCCCCTGCGAAGATCCGTGATGAAGGCACACGTACCGACTATAGTTCGCGTAGTAATAATTTAGATCTTCCATCTCAACGGCGTCTGGTGCTACGGCAAGATTCGTAAAGCATCACGTTCCGGAAAACGACACGGCTTACCCAGTTTGTCCACCTCAAATCGTCGTCTGACCAAATCGTTATCAGGATAACCGAGAAACAAAGCAATCAGACTCACATGGACGCGAGAAAGCGTTTCTCTTGAGCCTCCGACATACCCCAAATTACCACCGTGCCGTAGCCAAAGACAAATATCTCTGCTTCATTGGGGACCGCATGGAATTTACTCCGTTTCTTCTTGGTGGGGTAAACGTCACTTGGGTCAGTCGGTGGATTCAACTCAGGAACCCCGAGCAAGTCTGCCGTTTGATTACTTCGTTTCGCATGGCTGTCCAAACCGCTCGACGGTTCGTAGGCATATGGTGTGTAGACCACATCGTCGATAATCTTTGGGTCCGTCTGGTACGCAGCACGTCTCGCATTGAAGAACTTCATGAGCTCAGGAAGCAGGTACGACCTATCAGGACCAACCCCCCAAAACGTCAAAAGCTTAGCGACCCTGCGACAGGGAGAGGAGCAGGACAGGCACTGACTGCGCCGTCGCATACGCGGTCACCCTCGGGAGCGACTTTGCCTTCTTCTTGGTCAACCGAAGCGCATCCCGCCGGGCGGTGCCTTGAGGGATTCGGGATATCTGCCGTAGACGTCCCTCCGCGCCCTCCTCGTCGTCTTCGTCGGCCTCCTCCTCTTCCTCGTCATCACCTTCATCCGTGTCTCCAGTGGCATTCGGACTCTCGTCGAGTTCCGGGGCAGGTCGTGGTGCTGGGCCCGGAGTCGTTGGTTGGTCAGGGAGCACCTTGAGTTTCCCAGCCGTCTTGGTGGAGCGATTGGCACCACGAATCTTTGGCTCCGCTTGGGTGGATGCAGACGGCTGCGGCTGCGGCGGATTTGTCTTTGGCAGAAGCGGCTTCGAAGACATGGTCACGGACTCTGGACAAGGGTGTTACTCGTCGTCGAGCACAGCGTGCGCTCAAGCGTCGGTCCAGTTCAAAATTAGTTTAACCTGTTAAGGTTTCAGAAAATAATTACAATTACTTGAATTATTTATTTGTTTGAATTACAAGCAGAAGTGACATCATTGTGGTATTTTATTGACTGCCACAGATATCCTTGCAGTGCACCCATCCATCAAGTCAGATGGAACGCCGCAACAACGTTGTTCGTCAAAGTCCGCACACCAAAAATGCGATCTTGGGAAGAATTGGGGGGACTGACCAGAGGCATTTTCTCCTCCCCAGTTTTGATAGTCCGCGGCACAAAGCACGAAATGTGGCCGCTCACACGCAGACACTGCGACGGCCAACGAAACACAACCGTAATCCCCAAAACGAACTAACTCAGGGGGAAATGAAAACTTGGAGCCCCATTCAAGCCTCCGCTAGCTTCATCAGAAACAGGGCCCGAACTTTGGAACCTACTCGGAACGTACCGTAACTTCATCCGCGTCTGATATGCATACATGCTCATCTTTTGTAGCGCCCGGCGGTTGTCCGGAGGCTCTCGCATCAGTAACCATTCGCCCCCGCTTTGAAACTGGCAGTGTGCCGTTCGACGGTGATTTACGTTTGCGCGCAAGTCGGAGATGAAATGGCGAACGTGCAACCCTGTATGCATACGAGCGCGCCCGGATTCTCCTTGAAGAGGACGACCGTCATCAACGATTACGGTTTGTTATCGTACGACGTCGCGCCGATCGCAATTATTTCTGCGTTGTAGGTCCCATCGTTCACATCGCTGCTACGCGCTACTGTTTCCCACCTGCTCGCAACACAACTGATGTTGGACAGGACTAGCGAATCGACTGATGTGTAGCTAATGATATCGTACCCGAATCCACCCAAACCCTCGGCCCCAAGGAACCCAAACGGAATTCTTATTGGTCTGCGGTTCCATTACCACGCTAGCTCCGTTTGTATGCAGAGCGCGGGCTTTCTGTTTTTTTTCTGATCGTAATCATGTAGTCAAAACCAGATTCGTCGAGGGACTCCACGATAGGTTAGCTCAAATACTGACGGGCTCCGACAATTCGGAGCCTACCCAAATCCTGCGTCTAGATAACAATGGCCACTGACTTGATTGGTCCACGAACCTTTATCATCACGGGGATTACTACGCTTGACGAAAGGGGAACAAGACCAAGCGGAAAAAGGTAATAGGTAATGTATAGGAGCAAGACCACGAGCAGAACTTATCTTAACACGAGCATCCAATCGATCCATCATCACCATCACATGTCATGACCTTTCCTGTGACTGTACGACCAGAGAGTGTCGCTCGCAGCTTCGTGGACAACTTTCTTAACTTGGAAAACCTTCGCAAGCACCAGACAGACACTATATCCACCACGGTATCTCCCGGCATTCTCCCGCGCCATCAATATATCGCTGCGTGAAGGGCCCACGCTGGCATCACGACCGTCCTCAGGCTAGATCGTTTCTTGTTCCCTCTGTGGGTGGTCATTTCCCTTGTTCACCCCTGCGCCATTTCCCGAGCAGCTTCTTTTCGCCGCAGCGAAGCCGATCATCCGAAGTGGCCAGGATGAAACATTCGCGCCACGGAACTATCCAGAACAGAAGTTTGATTGCCACAAGTATAGACCGAGCGCATATGTTGCCTTAAATTTACCCGTCGCATACGACGCTTCCTTTTCACCTTCTCGTCACGCCTGCGTAGCGAGTGCTGTTCACTGACGCCTCTGCCGCACGCTCAGGGGGTCCAGTTGCATGCACTTGTCTGGGAAGGCCGGCGGGGACTTTACGTACGAGCACGCCGGGCTTGTCAAATTTCCCGGGAAAAGAGACCACCCTATAGATATACACCATCTAGACCTAATATTAGTAGTATCCGTGGCGCAATTACCGGGCGCGGAAATGTCACCATACTGCGAGAGGGATAGCACGCACAGGCGCACCATAGGTACTACAGCGTCTTGCACAACGCCCGTGAGCACGCTAGACAATAATGAACGCCTCCAATTTCCGGGGATGGCGAGTCACTTGTGAAACAGACCTCGTGAGCCTGTCTCGCCCCCTCTTGGCAACCGAACATCGCTCCCCTTAGCGTCAAAGACCCTCTGGCCTGCGCTCCCAGGGAACGTAACATTGCCCACGAGCAAGGAGGCACTAGCAACCAACTGAGATGAGATCGCTGATTAGCAATTTTTCATTATATCCGCACCGCCACGGCATGCGGTGCGAGGATGACGAATCCAGCCCCCTTCCTACAAGTCAAAACGCACCGCATGCCTGTGTCCGTTCACGGGAACCCTCCCCTTCCCTAGGCTCTTCTTTTGAAAAAAAAAAAATTGTCAAAAATCCAATCTTTTTTGGCTCATCAAACACACCCATGCGGCCCGTCGTTCCTCGCCAACGGCATCTCCGAGGGGTCAAGGAACCCGTTTGCGATACGTTGAGGGATAAGTGAGACGTGCACGTACGAGGGGCACGGAATGACTGCAGCCTGTCCATCAATGGACCTCGGTCGAGGTCAGTCAGGACGAACGACAGGTCTCACAATGTCCTCTCGTCAACCCAAAAAAAAAAGACAGATCGCCATCCCCGCGGATGTGACCAGATGATGATCCCTGAGCACGCTCTGCGGCGTCAGTAATACGTCTCTCTCTCTCAAGTGGAACCGGGCCCTCGAAGTTCTCAGGCGTCTGGAAAGCCCCAAAGGACGTGTCCGCCAGCAGGAACGACGTTGTTTGAAAATCTGGAACGAAAAAAGGGGATTACGCACGGTCGGTCGATTGATCCGAAGTTTTTTTTTTTTCGCCTCTACCTCCAGCCGGCGTTCCACACGTCCCTGGGCAACGCTCAAGGAACTCACGCGATCCAAGACGACCCACCACATTCATGTGCAGAGACATGTAATTTCCGACGATTTCGGCCCGTCTCCGAGCGCACCAAGGGATCGTGGTTCGAGCGATGGCGAATCCAAAAAGGCTAGAGGCCTCGTCTCGCCACTTTGGCGTCGCGAAAATATAAAAAAAAAGTGGCGAGAGACACGCTCCGCAGAGACATCCTTCACAGAACGCAGCCCATGCCTTCTGATGGGGCACCTCCCCTGATGCTCGTTGTGGCAAGGGGCAAGCCAAGCACCTAGAAGGGCCTCGAATTTCAAAACGTGCGCTTCTCGGGAACCAGCGAACGAGTCTAGATGTCGGAATCATGAGGACTCTTGCGTGCTGCGATCGGTCATGGCAATTCGTAATACCGTAAAGGAGTTACCTCCGTTTCAGGCTCGCCAGCGCGTTTTAAGATCGACGTTGCGGTGTACGGGTGAGAACATCACTATCGGAGAATCTCTATTTCCCGGGAAGCCGAGTACGTTGGGGCGAGCGGGAGAGCGTCACCAAGGGGTCGGAGCACTGGGGAGATGGGGGGGCCCTTCTTCACAACTTGGGGAAGTAAAGGACGCCCCATTCGTTCCACAGGTGTTGGCAACCGGGCACCGGGGGAGACGACATGGAGAACGACCGCTTTTCCCCGCTGCGTCACACTTACTGCACGGCACCTGCAGGGTCGTACGTAGTATGTCAGCGAACGCCCGCGGCAACTTACCTAGGTGACATCATGTGCGACGCTCGCACCCGTACCACATCCCGCGCCTCAGGGTACGCGTAATGACGGGCCTATGTTGCTGGGATGACGGTCTGAGGAGGTCCGCGGACGACATGGAGATTGGCCATTGAATTACACGCAAAGACTTGAAGGTCGTGTACGCCTATTCTCCCAAAAGGGGGCACATGTTCTGATCGTACGTGCACGTCACGGATGAACAGAACCTCTTCGACGATGCCAAGAACACACCTGTTCACACCGACTCTATGAGCAGACGGCAAGTCCCAGGTTCTTATCTATCTATCTTGCTTGTTGAAACATGTCTGGGTTCGAACTGGGCGCTACGTGTAGACGGAGATCCAACGCTAGAAAGTGCGAGCGCCAACAGGATGGGCATTTCCAGTTGCCAGCTTGGTGCGATCATCTCTGGCATCACGTGCAATACATGTCTGTCTGGCCAAGTACCGTATGGACGGCAGATCACATTCAGAGCGATGCGTGTGTGCGATAGCGTACAAAAACTGCGAAGAGAAGAAAGCAAGCTCCAGAGTGCATGTCCATAATCTATATACGTGAGAGTTCAATGTAGAGTGCGCAGCAAGTCATTGAATGTGGGTCCAGAAGTGCGTGCCAGAGGATGCGATGGAGGAACACTAAAACTTCATTCTACCAGAGAATGAGTGCGTATGCGAGTGCACAGGGGTGGGCCCTTTGAGCATGGTCGACGTGAGGGTCTGTGTCGAGAAGCGCTGGAGAAACTGCTCATCGATGGGGTCGCGTCTCGGATAGCAGAGGTTTTGGAGATAATCGAGAGGCACCAACTGTTCGGACAGGTGAAGCGGGTTCATTCTCGGGCTCGGGGTCGTTCGTATGGAGGACGATGAAGAAGGGGGGGATGGACAGTTGGAGGACACGCGGCCGGCAAGGTTCTCTCGACATCGCGTGTGATCTCTGGTGGGGACCAAATTAGATTCCGAGTACGTAGTCTGACGGACGGTTGAGCTGTAATGGGGGTGTTCGGCTGATGACGGCAGGGAGTGTGTCGCTTTTCGGGGGCCGAGTGCTTCTGAGAGTTCCACCTGAGAAGGGTTGGTCGAGGTGGGGAACTGAGCGTAGACAGATGCGGGGGGATGGGAGAGGTAGAAAGAAGACTGAACAGGTTCCGATGTGGAGATGACGGCTTCTATTGGCGCTTGTGAGATGCGTTTTGCGACGAGGGATTTCGGGACGTCGTCGTCTCTTCGGGATTTGCCGTCTCGGCGGGCACTACGGAACCATCCGTCCGGTACGGGGACATCGCCGATGCCTTTGATGTTATCGACGGTGTTAAGCCGATCGAGTTTTTGTTGGCTAAAGTATGCCGCTATCAAAGGGGAGGGTTGGTCGCCTGGCTACGGAGATCGCCATGAAACACGTACTGAGGTGCCACTTTCTGAGGATGCCTCGGGGGCGATCATCGGGGAGGGAGACGAGGACGCTATAAGTTTGCTTTATTAAGCGTTCCGATTCGCTTGCTGGGCGGGATCGAGGTGAGGGGTACATGCTGTATGTGTGACAGGGTTAATGACATGCACGCGATCGAATGAGGTCAAGGTGGAGCGACAAGGGAGCGAGAGGGAAGCATGGGAGAGGACGGAGGAAAAAGGTTAAATGACTCACCTAATCATTTGCGCCCAAGGGGTAGAGGCGCTGGCGGGATCATCACTCACGTCGCATTCCTTCTGATGGTAGAAAAGAAAGTCCTAAAGAAGGATAAATGGGGGAAAGGGGCGATGAGGCAAGCGCGGGACGTACATCGCGAACCCGACTCGGACCCCAGCCCATGCCGTCGGTCCTGGAGGGGTGTGAGAAGGGACGGGGGAGGCAAAAAGGGACATACCATCGTTCCATGCCGAGGCCGGTTGCTTCTGAGTTGGCGCTGCGCTCTTCCCAGACGTACACGTTGCCGGGGACGATGGCGCGACGTTCTTCGGCATCGAGACGACGTGTGATGAGGGGGATGATGTCGCGAGCGACGGCGTAGAAGACGTGGAGGGCATCCCTGGTGGAGCGGATACGGACGTTGTGGAGGGAGGGACGCTGCATTGGAATGAGGGGGGGGATGAGAAGGGTGGACGGGAAGAGCCTCGTACTTTATATCGCTAGGCACCCAAAGGCGGGGTCGAGTAGAGCATGAAGTTGCAAATTATTTTAAGTTTGAATTGAGTTAGCACATGCGACGGTTGAGAAAAAAAGACAACGTTTAGATTTCAGTGAAGATCTTGATCGGGCGTAGAGACACAAATCTGACATTTCCGCTCGTACGGCCGCCACTCGGAAGACGTTCTTACTTTAACCATATCATTCGGAGGGGGCCAGGACAGACACGGAGATCGGCGGTGGGACGACTTCAAGGTAATGGAAGCACGCTCTCTTACGCTCGTTCTGTCTCACATCCAGTGGCTCCATCAAACCTTGTCCAATGCGAGGCGTCCCGTTCTGTGCATTTACGCTACATTTACCATTCCCTCCATTTCAATATCCATAGCCTTAGCAAAAAATGTTAATTTCTTTGCCGCTGCCATGTGTCCCTCCCTGACCTGTCCCCTCTCCTCCTCCCCCTGCAACGGCATGCGGACAAGGCGCCACCAGACGGCGTAATCCATTGTGCCATCTCCCTCGACCACTACGGCCAAGGAGTTCTCCGAGAACACCAATCGCCGCCGAACTACTACCTCCGCAACCAACCCAGATCTAATCGTGTTTCTCTGGGAAACATGTTTATTTTCGTACCTCGGTCGATGCCGTCTCTCTCTCTCTCTCTTTCTCTCTATCATGGACGGACTGTCCTTGCGGCCTTCCGCTTCCCTCTGATCGTCCATCCTCCAATCGAGTTCCTGCCGCCATTCGTCCGGCTGGCGTTCGCTCGGCTGACGCTGTGGGCCCCTGAGATCACGTTTGCCTCCCATGATCACGGTGAGTGACAACCACAACCTTGCTGTGGTCAGTACACCTCGAGGTCCTCCATCCCTCTCCCTTCAACCGCGAAGGTTTAATGCCCCAATGAACCCGAGTCTCCGTGACGTGCCCACGCGTGGTCACTTGCTGTCGGTCTCTTCCCCGTCGTGTTTTGCCACCGTTTGCCGCCCTTGGGCCGTGCCAAGCGGCTGCCAGCGCATACATCCCTCGCTCCCCCACTCCGAACCCATCGCTGTTCTCACCACACCGGCCACTCCTGGTACCGGGCGCATTCATTTTGGGGCAGGATCGATGATCTCCATGTCATGACGTCCAGCACGTCACATGCGAAAACGCCCATATTGCTCCCCCACAGGTCACCTCCACTACTAGCCGCCACCGGGTCAACTCGAGTTCAGGGTGACACAACGGGAATTACTCCCACCAAAGCTTTTCATGTGACGCCCGGCTCGCTAGTCAACTCGGACCCGTGTCCTGAGCATTGCTGCAAGTTCACGCCAAATCCACTTTTTGGGGTCGTGACCTCATCCAAGGTAGGGTGGGTCAGCTCCCGTGACCATGAGCCATGGAACCCCAGTCCGAACCCATCGTCGTCCCATGACAGCGTCTGGCAGACTTGCAGAACGTTTCTGCCTCAAGCTCACCACTATCACGCCTTGTCAATGTACGCCTTGCACCCCCGGCATTCATCACTGCGGATCCGCCACCATCCAATTCCCGATGGAGATCTCGTGCGTATCTGAATAGAAAACATAGGTGCGTGCATTGACAGACGCCATTGAACGCCCTCGACGTGTTCTTCATAAGCCACAGGTCCCAACTCAAACAGCCTGAAGGTGACAACAACCAGGGGTCAGGGACGCATTGCATCCCTATCCTCGCGCAACCACTAACCTGTCGTAATGCAATGAGGGGGATGTATGTACAATATAAATGTAATAGATCCTGTGCAATATCCCGTGCAAGTGAGTAATTTAAATCCAACTGAAAATGCTAAGCGGAGGTAGAGCTGGATCGGAAGTATTAGTATTTAGGGAGCACGTCGCCTTGCCCTTACACGACCAGATGGTCTGTTGCGAACCAAAAACAAAAAAAAAAAAGTAAAAAGAAAATGGGGTCAATAGTGCCAACTCCGAAAACGGACGGATCTCACCTCGCAATGGAAGGACAATGGACGCCAAGTCTGGAATCTCCGCATAATGCAGCTGGTCACGGAACATGTACCGTACCCGCAATGATTTAGGGGTCTTTGGAGCCGGGTCACAGAATCCCTGTATGCCCGACTGCACCCCAACAATAAGTGTCATATGAACATTCCTGTGCTCTCTTAATCTCACCTTGGGTATTTTATTCGACACGTATAGCTGGCTATTGTGCACCAGCGCTTGAAGCGGTATCGTCACGTCCACATCAAGACCAGTCGTTTCATTGTCCAGAGACGCCGGTCCATAAGTGGCCTCCAAGACAACCAGTCCTAACGGGGAGCACGAGTGAGAACAGGTGCGTCTCGTAGCGAACACGTTACCTCCTATCGCTCTTTCAGCATCCATATGTCTCCTCGCAGGCTCTCGCAAAAGGAGAATGGTGTGCTCGGTCTCCCTCATTACCGCCGACCGTTCCTCTTTCAGCGCTCTTCGGGCAGCATCAAAGTACCTGAATCCCCGTTCAGGAAAAACCCCAAATTTTGAGAAGCGTTCACGTACTTGGCACGCTGTGCACGACGGCGAGGTTTGAGTATGAAATAATATCCAAGCGCCAATGCCGTGGAGGGTATTATGGTAGAATACAACGCCAACGTTTCATTGTTCTCTGGCGAGAGAACGATCGGCAGCGTCCATTTTTGCCTAAGATACGACAGCCTGACGGCAACGGTGAGTCAAAGCATACAAATAGATCACTCAGTGGCTTACTCAAGTCTCGCGAACACACCCCAGTTACCTACTCCAGCTGTCGTAGAAAAGGCACTCCTTTTACCATTCCACGTTGCCGAGATGGAATACGCCGTCCCTGGTAAGCCAATTTCCACGCTCGCCTTCAGGCGAAGGGCAAGCTCGTGAAGGAAGATGGAATAATTCACTGTGAAGCATGATTCGAGACCGTGAAGAATCATGCCATATGACCATGATCCGACACCTGCACCAAAGCCACTAAGTGACCCAGGTCCGTTGTCAAACATGGGTTCGCCGGGGTCTGGGGACTGCGTGTATTCTTCTGGTACCGTTACGTCGAACGGCTTCGACGAATGCACGTGCAACTCTAGGCGACCAACGGGCGACCCTGGTGTCAACGACCAAGTTGCGGATGCCTGGGTTGGGGAATGACGGAATAATCGGCGGCCGGCTGTTAGGGTCAAGAATGGAGGCACAGTAGGCCACAAAGCGGGAAGAAGACCCGTTCGTAGGGAAACGGCATTGTCGTTGTCATTGTATGTGGTCGCTACGGCGATGATGTGAGGTTTTAAGAATCCTGTTGTTAGCTACCGCGGAGGCCATTGAGTCCCCTGAGTGATGAGCCCTAAGGGTATCGCGAACGTGTGAAGCCCACCTCAAGCGCGAACCGCGGGGAAAACTGATGCTGTAGAGTTCCCGTTAAAGTGCGGGTGACACTCCGTGGGCCCGACTGAGCATGGCCACTCAAGGCCAGCGTGGTTTTGGGTCCTAGGCGCTTCTAGAGGACGAGATGGAGAGGTTGTTTATCAGATCAATCAGATTGGGTACGGATGGATGAGATCTGACCGTAACGTTTTGGCGGACTCCGAAAGTGGTAACTCCAATGCCACGTATGCGGTTGAGAACATCTCGGAAATGCGGTGTAGAATCGCCGCCGCTCGCGAAGAGGGAGGAGGCACTGATCGTACACATAATTGAACCCCTTGGCTGAAGAAGTTGCTCAGCAACCTCATGGCGGCGATCAAATTCCCATTCATCCAGTGCCCCCTTGATCTGATTTTCCCTTCGCTGAGTATGCTGGTTTGGGGTTTCAATATCGAGAGCCTACTTCTTCGTTATCTTTCGATCGCAACTCCGTGGGCCATTTCCATTTAAGACCGTCTGGCCCTGGATATTGAGGAACAGGGGATGTATAAGAAGACCTGGCAGGAACGGCAGACTGCGGACGGGGCTTACCCAGACGATCATAAACTTGTCTGTTGGGGGCGAGACCAAACGTACATGAACGGCGCGCTCCGGAGGGGAAATGGGGATATGGCAACGCACCGAAGAAACGGATCTGAGAGGACTATTTTACACGACAGTTAGGGGACGCGGTCGCCAACATGCCAAGATGGAACGGCGACCATAAATGCCTGAAAGTTTGCATGCATCTCTCACCTTCATAAGCCTTTTGGATGTCAAGAAATTTAGCGGCGGCAGTGTCCTTGGTGCGTTCGTTGTGCTGCTTGTCAGGATGAAAGACGACGGACAAGGCTCTGTAGCGGTCTCTTATGTCATTATAAGACGCAGTGTTGGGCAAATTGAGCACAGCACTGAGACCAATGTCAGCCCTGCAAGCGAGACGGAGATCCACTGGTACTGACTAGAGGTAGTCTCTGGTGTCCATGGGATCTACAGTGGACGCCATGGACGAGTGCTACAAAGTTCCACCGGACTTGGCGAACTTTGCAAAACATTCGCCTCGACGTCGTGGTCATGTGACTTTTGCATTAGTTCCCACGGTCTGAAATGCCACGTCGCGTCTTCCGAGCACTAAACAACTGTCAGCCTCTGACCGTCAACATGACCTCCCGCATCAACATCGGTCGCCCCGTCACAGCGAGCTACAACGCTGACCCACATGGCTTCTCGAATTCCCGACCTTCCTCGGGTTACAGAGCCGCAAACCCAGACGACCCACTAGAGAAACTCAGGGTGTTCGCAAAACAGGTCGAGGATGCAGTCGAGGTCTATTCACAACCCCTCCGACCTCACCTCCCCGCCATCGGTCGCTTTCTGATCGTCGTTACCTTCTACGAGGACGCACTCAGAATCGTCACACAGTGGAGCGACCAACTTTGGTATTTGCAAACGTGCGTACTTCGCTTCTTTTCAGCACCACTCCCTCAACCCCGTTCAACAGCCACAGGCACTTTTACTGGGGCATATCCCATCTTTTCCTGTTTTTGAATGTCATTGTAGGCCCTTTCCATTACTTTTATGCTTCCTGTGAATCAACCGTGGCAAATGCAGGTCATGTTGGCAGGATCCACAGCTGTTATAACAAAGCGTTTCACGGAATACGCTGTCATCGGTCTTTTCCTCGTCGTCATATCGCAAGGCTTCGGTTACGGCCTCATCTTTGACTTGAACTTTTTCCTCCGAAATCTCAGCGTCATCGGTGGTCTTGTCATGGTGTTTAGCGAAACGCTCATCTCCAGAAAGAAAAACTTTGCCGGTTTACCTTCAATAAGTGAGACTGATCGCAAAAAATAGTATGTAACCTTCCTACGCACTCTCTTGTCTCTCTGATTTTCTGCTTTTTCCAGTTTCCTCCTCGCGGGACGTGTCTTGCTCATTTTCCTATTCATTGGATTCATTCTTCAGGGTAAATGGAGCATAGGCCGTGTATTTGTCTCTCTTTTCGGGCTAGCAGCCTGTATCATGGTCGCCGTCGGCTTCAAGGCCAAGTGGTCTGCCACCTTCTTGGTCATCGTGCTGAGTGTTTTCAATGTCTTTGCCAACAACTGGTGGAGTGTCCACGGCCGACATCCTCAACGTGACTTCCTCAAGTAAGCACCTGGTCGTCTCTCAGTTGGTGTCTCTAACCCGCGTCCGTTTAGATACGACTTCTTCCAAACCCTGTGTAGGTCATTCCGATGGTAGCGTGTCGTCGCTTACTGATTTTTCCACAGCGATTGTCGGCGGACTTATCCTTCTTGTAAACATTGGACCAGGTGAAACTCTCCTGAGATGACCCTATACCCTGCATTGACTCTTATTCAGGTGGTCTCTCCGTGGATGAGAAAAAGAAGACGTATTGAGACATGGGGGTTTCAAGTCAGTATTCCGCGCCGCAGAGCGGAGGTAAACCGTGGTCCCTACATTTGACCCTGATTGCATATCCACATGAATTCAGTGGCTCAGGAACGCCTGACCCTTTCGTGAATGAGCGAGTGAGCGCAAACGTATTCGGACCGATTGCGTACTTTGTTTCATACTAGAGAGCATGAGGAAAAATTGTTAGTCACGTGGAAAAATTTTCGGGTTGTGTACCGAGTGCGGTCATACTGTTTCGTCAAGATGAGCAACGTCAAGGTTTACACTGTCAACGGTGCCGTTGCGGGATCGTCCTCCTCGATACCTGACTGGCTCACGAAAACGAGAACATCGAAAGCAAAAGGAAAACGCGCCCTCCGAGAGCATGTCGAGGGTCAGATAGAACTCATCCAAGGATTCGAGTTTCCAG
>JBBPLP010000203.1:0-36732 GCA_038089875.1 Fistulinella prunicolor
CTATATTCACAATCACATTAGTAGCAGCGTCATTCAAGGATCTTACCACTACGGTATTCGCATTCGCCAAGAGCTAGAATGCACATGTGCAACGACGGGCCGTGTGTCTGTGCCATAGAAAGGCAAGTTCAATCACACTGTGGGGAAACGACGTGGTGGGTATCATGATACGAGTCGGAAAACCCTAACCACCACTCCCACAGGAGATGATCACCAACTTGGTTTGCAACAGGAGACAACGAAAAGGCGATCTATCTTGGGACTAAAAGGAGGGCACAGAGAGCCTACGGCGGACGACGATTCAGGTTCCTCCCGAAGTTCTAGATTGCTGAACCAGTTTAGAATATCTTCAGGGTGCAAAGGGTGCCTGAAGGCTAAAAATATGAGCAAGTCAGAGGATACTCGACTTTATATCGAGAGTGGCCAAACGAGGCGTTGTGCTCATGGAGTACCAGCAGGGAAACATTCGTTTAAAAAGGTGGGCAAAAGGACATCGATTTAACTGTGACATCTACCATCAGGAGGGATTTCCACAACCGGCCAGCGTGGTCCACTAAATCGGCGTCCTTGCTCCATCGCCAAAGGTGGGGCCCGCTGCTAAAGCGCTGACGGACCACGCCCGAAAAAAAGACCATGTCTGGAGGCCGGACGAAGCGCAAGTTTTGCCTTCCTTCTCATACGCTTGTCTGTCGCGAGGGGAAATTCTGCAGTCAAACACATGTCTCGGAAAACCGTTGCCAATTGCCGTGAGTTTTTTGACAGGCCTCCTCATGGACGGCGCGAATCAGCGTCCCCAAGCTAACAGCGGTGCGATACAACCCACTTCTTGTGCTTATCCTCCCAAAGGGATTCATTATTATTTTTTTCCTTCCCGCTGTTGTGCAAAATTAGGACGCGATGTCAGATATAAACCGGGAAAGGGGAGCCGTCGTGGATGGGCTATGTATCGCCCCTCAAGTAGCGATTGTTCTTGAAGTAGAATGGTCACATTTCTCCATCATCTGGTATCAAGCAACTATTTTGTCCCACAGAACCCGCAAACTCTGTTTGACATACCCGCCAACATGGAAGCCCACTTGCCAATTCCAATTCGGCTCTCCCATACCATAGCATTCCGTTCCTGCAAGAAATGACAAGAAGAATGCTTTCCTCGCGCTCAAGATTGGCACGGAAATAACGGTGAGAACGTGCGAGATTTTGTTCAAGCCTACAGCATCCAAGCTAGCTAATCGAACTGTTACGAAAAGGTGCTCTCGACTTTGAGACCCGGCGAAAGCACCTTTTAGATGGCGACCCTTATCTGAACTTGGTCGCGTGAGCAACCGGCTTCCGTTCTGGGGATGAGAACTATGTCATGTCGATGTCGTGATCT
Organism: Fistulinella prunicolor; assembly: GCA_038089875.1. Classification (NCBI taxonomy): domain Eukaryota; kingdom Fungi; phylum Basidiomycota; class Agaricomycetes; order Boletales; family Boletaceae; genus Fistulinella; species Fistulinella prunicolor. Next base: position 1,373 of record JBBPLP010000203.1, read on the forward strand.
GGTTGTCGCCGCCAAGGTCTCAAGGTCCCCCATTACGTCGTCATTTGTCGTCCACATCGATTGCAGAATCGTGATCAATGACCGATGTGCCTCCTACCCGACTGAATCGTGGCATCGCACACGCAACAAAAGAGACTAGGAATAACCAGTACAAAATATAATACTGCACTGTACATGATATTTGAAAGTACTCTGGCGTCTGTCTATTTTGTGGAAAATACAAAAGAAGTGTGGTAATGACACCACTTGTAAGATCGGATCGATCAACCACAGCAGCGGCGAGAACCTAGATCAAGAAGGGGGAGACACATAATGGATCTACTTAGCACCGCGGCGAAACCACGTCCACTTCAGAAGCGTCCCAAGCGCGGCCAGACTGCCGCGGTGGAGCTGGCATCTTGAATTCGTATGTTACATATTATCCGCATCTGTACTAGCATTTTCAAGCTCGGACATGTGCGTATAAATAGCTAATGAGCACTAAAAGAAAAGAAAGAAATTGCCGCATGCTATGATCGTTTTCTTTCTCTCTCTTCAAGTTGCCCTCTCTTTACTTATAGACTAAGCGAATCGATAAGAATGTAAGTTTTTTAAAGAAATCGGTGATCATTCAATGTCCCGTCACCAACGCCCGGGACTGGGACTGTCCCGACGTGCTGTACCTAACATTCACCGTTGACATCAGTGGCAGACCACTGCCTCAGCCAAGCCAAACCAGTCGTTGTCCGCGCGTTCCAATCTCGTCCGAGATCCATGTCATTGTGAAATCCGTCAGGGAACTCCACCTAAAAACCACGTCCGAAATGGCCATGTGTGTGATGCAAGGGTCGATGAGGTTCCTCTGCTAGCATCCGATGATGCATCGGAATGCTCAAAGATGAGTATTCCAAGTCATCCTGGCAGCCCGGCGTTCATTCGATGACGCTCGTCTGGCGCCCGTGTTGGGCCTATCGATCCAGTTCTTTAGCCTTGTCGTTGTCAGACGGGATTATCTGCAGCACCGTGTCACAGAAGTTGGTTAGACAAAGGAGCCCTGGGAATACGGAACGATCCTTCTCCTTGTTCCACATTGAACCACGGGGATGAGTTAAGTAAACGACGACGAGGCGGTGACTGAGTCAAAGCTATAAGCGTAAGCATACCAACCCGGCGGCAACAATGTCGTACCGATCATGCAGGGAACTTTTGTCATGGACATACTACTGACAACATACCGAGTGATAGCCTTGAGAATTTTTCCAAGGACGTGGGCGCTCCGAGGCACGTTGCCAACACGTTCAACGGTCTGCTTGAAATCGAGCTAGTCAGAACCACGGTCAGGGTTCCTGGAATCCCAGATGGCTCAGCGGTAACATTACACGATTAATACACGATGCAAGTATTGGATGGGACGGGACCGATGCAGGGTAACGATACTGTTGAAACGCGAACAGAAAAAAAAAGGAAGAAACAGAGAGATGACGAGATGGCAATAATGTCAACCAAGCGGCGAAAAAGAGAATGGATGCCATAATATTAAGGGACCAACCACACACAGCTCGAGAGTGATCATCATATGATTACAACACCACGCGGAAGCTACTGAGGACGCGCCTGTCCTCGGCGGACAACGGACTATAATTGCTTGGGGATGGATGGTTTAGGCGAACGGGGCCGGGGGGTAATGCATGCGAGCCCGGGGGATGATCGGGGTGGTGTGCGTGTGGAGCAGTGAGGGAGGCTATGCTTGGCAGAGGCGTGTCATGAGGGTATGGCCGCGGCGTGGCCGACTGTGCAAGTGGCGAGTAAGGATGCCGCTGCGTCGGGGATAAAGAGCCAGAGGGTGAGGGCGAGACAGATGGCATGGGCCTGGACGGGACGTCGTGGGACATTTGACGTTGCGCGTAGTGAGCTAATTCTGGCTGGGCAGGAAGCTCGGCTGAAGTGGAGCCTTCCCTTGCATCTGTCATAGAATAGCGATCACTTCGCACTCCATTTGATTTGCTGGATACGAAGATACCCTCTGGCACCCGCAAGTTACGGAGATAGTCATAGCTTTCGATGACAGGGAGTCGCAGGTAGTCATCCCCCTGGGGAAAGCGAATGAGAAACGATGACACGATGAGTCATCAGAAAAGTTAAGCTGACTGTGAAGTAGGCCACCACATGCCATCTACGTGGATGGCTTGATCCAGAAAGATACACAAGCGCGGAGTACGTCTGTTTCGTAAGCCCATTTGGTCGGTTCGGACGGTCTTTTCGCCTATTGGAGGAAGGTACAGCTGCAAGTGGATCGGTCGCCCGTCGGGCCCTGGACATCCGCCCGTAAGTGTAACCCCGAACGACGCTACACCGAGACACATACCTGAGAGCTGCCTTGGCATCCTTTTCTTCCTGTGTGCACTCCATTTTCTCTTCGTAGAACAAATAGTCGCCACGCATCCTACTTTGCGACCTGGTGATCACTCTACATAAGAATTTGATCGAGAGGCAATATCATGGAGAGTACTGACCATCTTCTCCCATCAGTCCAACGTAGCAGACCTCCGTCGTTTTCGACTTCCTCCCAAACAAAGACGTTCCCTGATACCAGCTGCTCGCGCTCGTTGGCGGTCAGCCGACGTCTGATCAGTGGGAGCATGTTGAGTCTAACGGCCTCCAAGACAACATGGGCATCTCTTGCATCACGAAGGTCTAGCTGAAGGAATGAGAGAGGTCCGTTCATAGAAGCAGCTTTACATACGGAGAGCGGGATGAGTAGGGGGTCCAGTTTGAATGATGGTTGAAGGCATATGGGCTACCTAAGGGATAAGATGCAAAATCGAGACTCCATTCACTCCTGTTGCGCTTTATATGGATCAAAGAGCTGCAGGGCAAGTGGCGGTCCGACATGAACGACCGGGTAATGTAACAGGCAGGGATCAATTTCCTTGAGAGGTAAAGATTAGATCGGTGATGATCTGGCAAAGAATGTTTGGCGAGGGAGAGAAACAAAAACCGGAAACAGGCTATGTCAACAGTTGCCAGCGTGTTCTCAATTTAGAGGAATGGGGAGGGTCGGTGATCCCGCAAACTTGGATAAAAGAAACGTGACATGAGACAAACCTTATTCCAACAACGTGTACCCAGGTACCGGCCATAAATTGTTTACGGCTGCCAGATCTATCAAAGAGCCATATGCGTCCACGGGAACTTTCGTGAATGGAAGAAAGAAGAGTAGCCGAATTAGCATAGATGGATAATTCAGTGAGCCATATTCTCACATGTGCACTCAAGCAGAGCTCTCAGGCAAAACTGCCGGATGATAGGTTTTTCCCGTATGGTGAAGCTCCAGTAGTGGCTTATCTGTGCCGCCTATTGAGTTGGTCTTGAACATTGGGTGCCCGAGCCAATCCATTGTTTCCATTGCGTACTAGTCTCCATTGCACCCGTAGCCGCAAGGTCCATCCGCAATGAGGATATATCCATACTAGCAAACTATTGCCGCGTTACACCCGCTAAGCACCTGTGGATTGCGGACCCGGAACTGTACCACAAAGCCGTCGAGATCACGGCATTATCCTCCAAAACCACTCAAAAAATCTGTACAACTCACCTTTCTGACTAGACGACTCGGAACTAAGTAATGATAAGGTCTGTTTTTAGGGCATCATTCCTTGTGAAAGGTCGAGACCTGGAACGTGATGCCTGTAGCCAAACCTCCGTTTCATGCTTCCTGTTCTAGCGCCTACACGTGCCCAGCTGGTCACGCTGTTAACGGAGAGTACAAGGCTCCGCGCATGCAGATTGACTTCAAGATGGGGCGGCTCGCCCGGAAATGGCGGCCCGCTGAGACACAGGAACGCACCTAACTGAGCTCGATGATAAGGTCCTCGCTCTTTGTGCGGGCCCCATCACGCCAAGCCTTGGAGTTGAAAATCTAATGAGTAAGTCCCAGCAACTCGGACAGCGACCTGGCATGTGGTGCTGCTGCGCAAGGTCTATGATATATCTCAACGCCACCAGAATCATCCCACTCGTCACCAGACGGTGACCAAGGACCGTCGGAGTCGCTGTCAAGGCCACCACAAACCCGCAGAGCGGCAGTTTTCTCGGACGCCGAGAAGTTAGAACACGCCCTGCTGACAGAGCCTCTCTGTCTCCGGATGCGGTTGCAGGGCTACACACTAAACCACCCGGTCACAAAAGAAAGGATAAATTGGCGGGGCCCGATTCTCGGCGTTTCAGGGGCAGGGACGAAACAGCCGAAGCCTGAACTTTCCCAAAAAGACTGGTTTTGAGCTTGTCAATAACTTTGAGGTTGGCTCAATGGCAGTACTTGATCGACAAGGTTTTCGGTGTTTGTCAAGATGTTGATAGTCGGTTAGTGCATTTATAAATATTTTTGCTTCCATCGGTACAGGATCAATAGTACATGGTACCAGTCAAAGAGAGAGTGCGTATTGGACTAAGTCGGTCATGAATTCCAGTGTTCAAGCAAGGCTGCACTTACGAGTGGAGGTCGGAGGTCGGAACCACAGAAGCCGAGGCACATTTCCATTTCCCACACATACTCCGACCCAGCCGGTCTCTAGGTCAACTTTAAGGATTGCAACGAAATCTCTCATCGCATTTGTCATTAAAAATGTTTCCGTCGCCATGGAGTCACCGCTACCATTCGGCTCCTTATTCAGCTTTATGGGCGCCGAATGATGGCGCCATGGTAAGTCCGCTTCGTTGCCTTTCGTTTCATACACATTAATGAAGGCGGACTCTCCTATTCGACCACCCGGAGCTTGGTTAAAGAAACTAGGTATACAATGGAGCCATTGTCTCCGGTACGGCTGAAGCTGGCAACCGGAAACACCAGTAGCACCAGCCGGAGGAATGTTAGTCCGTCAATGGTATTCACCAGCCAGCCCAGAATTCATGTCGTGTGATATGGGTCGCTCTCCGTTGCATCGCGCGAACTTGAGACGGGAGCAGGCTAGTTCGGGTACCGAACACACGTCGTCCCTAAACTTTTTGACGTGTCTGAGAGCACCTTTGTCAGCATGCTTCCGGTGTGTAATGTTGCACCCGTAGGTAAGAATGATCCGCAGGCTGGACTGTCCTGGCAACTCCATGGGGCTGCTGACTGTTAATTAGCAGATAGTCTTCTCTTCAAGACACGGGATAGAACGGAAGCGGCCGTCCCAGTTTCGCTGCACTCCTATCATGCACATGGTGGGATGTGAGATAAACAATGCTGCGTAGTAACGTCTTTTCTGCTTTGTCCCTGCAGTGTTCATCAGGGCGACTGATTAGTAAGAAAGATGCCAATCTATGCCAGGCCTGTGTATACGGATGTTGACCAGTGCGTGATTCAAGTGTTCCCGTGTCCAGTAATGAGCCGAAATCTATCAAGTAGGCTTAGAGCCCTGCAGTGCTGTGCAAGTGATTGGCAGGCAGCACGCATCACCCGACCATCATATTTCCTCGGGTGTTTCGGAGCCACTGCCCGGGTAGACTCGGATAGTGAATTTCCGACCTGTCCCGTCAAGTGTTCCAAACCCCGGCGATGTCCAAAAGGAGCTATCCTCGAATGGATGTTACAGCCTCAAACGCTACGAAAGTCTCCGATGTGCTGTTGGGCAGGGCATTATTGGGAAAACGCACATCAAAATTACTTCGTCGAGTCAAAGTTAGACCTGCCAACGGCGGAAAAACTCTAATTCTAGGACGTGCATGAGAGATATGTATACGGACACGATGTTGTCCTGTATGCCAATTCTCAGCTTTATCTCTTCAATTCACAAGTACGATCTCTCAGATCTAGAAATACCCCTGGGATTTTGTCGTTAACATGTCGTAAATCACTGTACCGCTTGAACCATGTTGGGGGCCTTGGCTCCGCCGGCCTACTAGTCCTCCCACTGCCCCTGATTCACTACTTTTGTCTGAGTATGTACACGAGTTTTCAGCTCTTACTTTTTCAAGCTCACTGTACAATGTCGAGAAGGTGGTGTTCCGATCTCCGAAAGGCTTGCATAAGCGATGCAACGCTTGCCACACGCCAAAATCTTGAACGTGACAATCTCTTTCTTTACATCTTACATCCAAGTTCAATCCGGTAAGATGAGTCGGGGTGTGGATTTACCGTATGACTCCGAAGGCCTGGCGCACGCTAATCAGATGATCTGACAGGCCCAAAAGACGATGGAGGCTTGTCCATCACCCCTGCGATGAGGAGAATTCTCGACCAACGGGGGTTCATTAGCGTTCAAATGGGCAGCGAAAGACTGCGTAAAATGTTTCAAAAGCGTAGGTATCGAACCCCTCTTACTACATATCCAATAGCATTTACACGCTGACATATCAACCCTCTCGACGAGCGATAACCATTTTTTTCCCACCCCAGAATTCGCTGAGTTGAACCTCAACCACCTTTCTCAGTTTGCACTGGCCTGTATGTGCGGGAAATTTGACGTCGTCAGGGAGGTTCGTCAAAAACTTTTTTTTTCTCACCCACATCGCATAAAGCATCGCGAAAATGTCTAACCCCGCATTTCCTCGTCTAGGCTGTCGAATCGGGTACCGCGCCCGATCTAAACACCACCCAGACCCCTTTCCAATTTGGATTTGTCGCCTTGGCTGTCCTCGGCGCACGGCGCCTCCAGCCTCATTCGCCGGATGGTCCACCGATGAGGCACCTTGATGTTCTCACCTATCTTATCGCCTCAGGCGCGCCCCTAGACATCCCCGACGTCTCGGGCCACACGGCATTGCATCACGCATGTACGCCGCCGATCGGACACGCCGCGATCACGAAGCTATTGTTGGAAAAGGGTGCCAACGTGAACGCACAGAACCGGTACGGGGAAGTACCTATCTTTATGCCGTTTCAGGGGGGCGACGTTGCGCTCGTCGATATTTTGATGGAGCACGACGCGGACCTGGACATCGCGGACGGCAACGGTGATACCCCTCGAAAGATGTGCGTGGTTTTCGGTGCCGAGATCACCGCTGCCGTGCAGCGGTGGGAGCGCCAACGCAAGGGCGAGGTGGCACCTCTGGAGGCGAACCGGTGCGAGCATTGCAAGGCCAAGGAGAGCGGTCTGAGGCAGTGCGCGAGGTGCCACGTCGTTCGGTACTGCTCAACCGAGTGCCAAAGTGGGTCGATCCCTTCTTTTATGTCCTCCGATCAAAGCGCACCTTTATTATCGCTATCGCTATCGTTATCGTTATTATGGTCAACTCACGTTAGAGGGCTGGTACAGGGGCACATTGGAAGACGCATAAACCAGACTGTCACCCGTTTTCCGCGGAGACGACCGTCACACTCAAACCTACGTACAACAACATGTCCTCGACGTTCTCCCGAGCGGACGTAACGCGTCAGATGTTTGGTCTTCAGAACCCTACTTCCGCCTCTTCGCTTCGCCCTGGGACGTCTATCAAGAAAACGGCAGCGGGGGCGGAGAACAAGGGTATGGTGATCAAGGTGCAGGTGCCCGTGAGCCTGCGCACCAATGATCCCATCGAGTCGGCGTCCGGATCACTCTACATCTATAACAAGAAGCGGGACTTTGTGTGTACGGTCGAGAGGGCATCCAATCCAGCTGCGTACGACGCCGTTGCGCGGGTGGTGCGATCCCGCGGAGTGGGTGGCGCAAAGGCCTATTTTGCAGCCGAGCTAAAGAGCCCGAACGAATTGGTTGTCGGGATATCCGAGGTATTGGCCGAACAGCCGTTTTGAACTGCGCAGTTTTTTTTTGTATTGTACGAGTATCCACTCTTGGGTTCACGCGTTCAACTCGAACTCCGAAGCACGATCCATGTGATATTAACCAGTAAACGTGAATCATTTGACAGGTAGTTGGGTATTTCATTAGTCTAAGATATTTCGAAAGCAAGCACTCGATGCACGGGAATCCAAACGGAAAAGCAGGACAAAGGACTATTCCTAATATATGAGCATGCAGACATTATTCACCTCGTTCAACCTTGACAGCTGCTTCAAGCTTCTGCTGCGTTTCTGCCATCTCCTCCTCCCATGCCAGTCGCGCGGCGGGGTCCTGGGCCCAAAGGGCGTGGCACTCATGACAACGTATGTAATATGCGGTTGCCTGGGCACCAAATCCCAGCAATGTGCTGCAATCATGCAAAATGTCGTGATATATGCGTAAACATTCAAGCGGTGAAACCATGATAAAGACGTACAACTCGGGCAAGATATCACCGACGGCGTCGATATCACCTTCTGGGAGACAATCCTCACAAAACGCTTTAGGACACGTTTGACATCTGATTTCGAAACATGATCTAATTCAGTACCTCGGAGATGACAGAGGTTTGTGGGGGACGCACCGGAACAACATTCCACCAGACTGCGCCGTGTTCCGATCGCATTCGGCGCAGTTGTGCTGACTACACATGATGTTTGCGATCTTTTTCAGCTGCGCACGTGTGATGCCGTGGCACTTGGGATGGAATACTGGATGTGTCAAGAGTAGGCATCAAAAAGTTCCTTACAGGTTAATACGTGTGGGTGACACACCTCGTGGACACCGGCCGCACACAACTAGTTCGCCGCCATCTCTGCAATAGATGCACCAATCCTCGGAATCGTATTTCGCTCTGGATTTCTTCTTGGGTGTGGTCTTGACCTCGTTTGTAGACTGAAAAAGCCCGTTTAGCAAAGGAGTCCTAGCAGTGGGCAGCCGTATGTCTCCTTCTTTCATCCATGGATGGCTCACCTCGTCTGATCCAATGCAGTCTGCCACGACGTGTATGCCATCCACCACCACAAGCCGATCAGTCCGTGCGCGTTTCTGTAGTTCCTTCCATTCCTGGGCAATCTGTTGGTTGCTCTGTGGTCGATGGATCACTTGGCCCTCAAACAACCGACTTTGAACTTGGGCGACACCGCTCAGCAGCCGTCGTTCCTCCTCCTCGGCATCTCGAAGAAGCTTGTCAGTTTCTTCTGCTTTGACGTCAGATTGGTCGGTCCCTGGTCTGCCACTGCCACCGTCGGCCAGATCCTTCTTCATCCGTGCGTCCCTCACGCCCGAGCGTGCCCGAGACTCCTCTAATATGGCGTGGATGGAGGAGTTCAAAAAGCGCCCCAAGTCTATCCCATTGTCCTCGCGCGAAATGGCACTACTACCTTTGCGCAATATGTCCATAAGCTCAGTAAATTTGAGTTGCTGGGCACTTTCTTCAGATTCTTTGCCGTCGGAAGAGGGACAAGTCGTGTTTGAGGACATGACTTTGAGAGATAGAAACAGTTTGCGGCGGATTCGGTCGAGCATCTGGTCTTCAACGCTTCCTGCGCAAATCAGTCGGTACACCTTGTGATTCGGTGAGTGAAAAGTGAAAAAGAACAGGAAACGGACGGGACGGGCTTACCTTGACAACCTTGATCTGTCCAATACGGTGCGCTCGTGCGATGGCTTGTAGGTCATTTTGTGGATTCCAGTCAGAGTCGCACATGATGACTGTGGACGCCTTCGTAAGATTGATGCCTAAGTGATATCAGCTTTATGTGGAGGATGCAACCCAATTTTGACAGACCTAGACCGCCAGCCTTCGTAGACACCAAAAAAACCTTGTATGCTAAATGTGGGGGCGCTCAGCAGGAGAAACATCAAGTACTGGGCACCCTCTTACGCGATTCCTCTTGTTGGAACTAGGAGCCAAAGGTAAGGACAAGTATCGCGGAATGTGATTGATACGCACCAGTTTGATGTCCAGGGTACGTCTTGGGCGCGAGGTGCTTCCATCAAGCCGTGCAAAGGGTATACCACGAAGCTCCATAAAATCTTCTAGCAAATCCAGCATGCTATGCGAATGAACATCACAGATTGAACGTGTTGAGAGTCAACGAGGCATACCTCGTCCATTGCTATGCCGACAGGTAAATCAGATCAAACTACATCAAGACTATTGGGAAGACCTACAGAAAAGATGAGGACACGTTCACCCTTTGGGATAATGTCGGAGAGAAGCTTGTCGATGACAATAAGTTTCGAAGAGGAAGCAACGACGTGTTCTCCAATGATATAAGGCGATGGTGAAGCATCTTCAAGTAAATATGGGCTAAATATGTTTGAGAACCGAGGCCCGAGAAGCACGAAAGCTCGGCGTACTGGTCGCAAACTTTACGCAATTGCATTAATAGATTCATGAGCTTCCTCCAACCTATGTGAATAACATCAGTGAACCTCGGTCTCCTTTGAAGGCTCGGTTTTTGTCTTACGATTAGCTTCCCCGCTTGCCGTTCGTTTTATCTGAGTCGCAATTTGTTGTCTGACTTCCCTTCGCCCGTTGTCTTCCGGACCATCCTCCAGTTCGCTGGTGAATATCTCCTGTAGATCCAAGGTGTCCATCCGAGTCAATAATCGATATGTCCAGAACCTTTGTGCCTCTGTCATTGGCGTGAACACCGTCAACTCTTCGCGTGGCGGGACACTGATCTCAACGGAATCTTTCGTCCGGCGTATCATGATCACCTTGAGAAGCTCTTGGGCAGCCTTGAGCATGGGGATAGAGTAAGTCCCTTTCGAGAGATTGAACGATTCACGAAATATACGCTCCGAAGCAGGCGTAAATACTATTGGGTAAAGCCAGTGCAAGAGGCCCCAAAGCTCGACCAGGTTGTTCTGCACAGGAGTGCCCGTCAAAACTAGATGACATTGCAAATCAACCGACTCGGAAATGTGACACTAGAGAGGACGACACGCACTCAACCGGTATAGGGAACCCAGTCCTTTAATCTTGCTCGATACCTGTGTCTCCGAGTTCTTGATTCTGTGACCCTCGTCGAGGACACAATAAAACCATCGTCGGGTCTTGAACCAGCTATCGTCTGAAACGTATGCATCATACGTTGTGATGCAGAGGTCAAACTTGATCTCTTCGTTGCGAATGGCCGTCTTGAGACGGTCTCGTTCGGGCTGGGTGCCGTGGTATCGCAAGACACTCAAGGAAGGTAACCAACGTGCAGCTTCCTATTAAAAGATTGTTAGCCTTCACAGCGACATAGATACGAGAAGATTACAGTTTGCCAAGATGATAAAACGGAGAGAGGACATATGATGAGGTGAGGTTCTTGAGTATCTGTAAGACAGGCAACATGTTTACCAAACGCACTAATTGCAGTGACAGCACGGACCTTTTGAACGTTCTTTGATATATGCGAACAAGGAGAGGGTCTGGTGAGCCATCAGAACATAAACTACATCTGCAGACATCTCGTCCAAACCTGCAGCGTCTTGCCGAGACCCATCTCTATGATGTATTATTAGACCGATATGGTAGCACGTGTTTGCACGCAGACCTACCGTCTCCCAGAATACAGTTCATCCCTTGGCAGTGAATATTTACTACCAATTTTCTGTATCCAATGCGAACACTCACCATTGTTATACATGTACACAAGGAACGCCAAGCCTTGCAGCTTGAACATCATTTGCACATCAGCCGTCGAACCTTGCCGCCACAAAGGGAACGACCACACACCTGATAATCCTTCATCTGACCCCCTTGAATCAACGCGGGCTGTTCCGTCAACGCGTGGAACGGGATATAGGACACCTTGTCCCCATTATCCGTGAGCTCCTTGCGGAGAAGATCAAAGAAATTGCTGCTGGGCAAAAGTGTCTGAATGATATCTCGATGACAAAACAACCAACGCCGCTTCGCATTCTCCAGCATAACGCGTCTTGTATTTATTACAATTGTCAACTGGCCGTCGGAATCGAACACGAGATCGAAACATATCAGTCGCAATGGAGAGACGTAAATCATTCGAGGGGTGAACTCACGGCTTTTTTGCCTTCCATTTTTTGCTTCTTCTCAATCCTTGCATAAGGGACATCGTTCTCGGAGAACGAGGGTGCACGCAAGCGTTTGCCTTTGGGTGTAGACGTGGTGAGCGCATCGAGCTTGAGCTTGCGGGGGGTAATGTCTGGTGGTGTCGCGTCTCCGACGACGGTTGTGCTGCGCGTCTGAACCGAGCTCGACGCGCCGATCACATCCAGTTCGTCGATATCTGACTCTCTGTCAAATGGGAATGGGACCTCCTCGACTGTACTCGCCATCGCCGCCGTCGTCGGATGCTCTGGAAAGATGCTGTGTGATCTGCTAGGTTGAACCAATTTGTGCCTGTTTAGGGCAGGCTAATACGCGTTAATTGCTCACTTAATTGACGGCTTCAACCCGTACCACATCAAATCACTAAAAGACCACCGTTAAAGTAAGATAAATAGCATTTGTTCGTGCTGGTCAACATCCAGTAGCACAGCGCGTACTACGTAGGTACACATGATATAGCGTCACTCTTAGTTCAATCATTATAAGCCCTTTGATAATGCACATGTCCGAAAAGCAAACAGCTGGCAAGACTTTAACTAGCAATATGCTATTCGAGTAAAACAAATAAAGGAGTGAGCGCACGTACAATGTCCAGAAGATGATGTTGGTCCTTCCTACTCCAAATCCAGCTCAAGGGGTAGCATCCAGTGTCTTCAAGTCGCCGCTCGATGGAGAGTACTGCAGCGCCGCCGTGAGCAGTGACACAACAGGCGCGCTCTGATATACACTGCTTACCTCGTATTCTTGTGCCGTCTCGATCTTGATGGAAATATTGTTTGGCATCCGCTGATGAGAATAATGAGATTATGACGAGACCATGTACTCTACACCCATCTGTCCATGCTGAAACTTACCCTTGATGATGTTCCAAACATGCTTGTACCACGACCTTGGACGTCAAGCGACATATTATCCGCGCTTGATCCATCCTTCCATGCGTTGCGTGCATTCAGGGTGGCAAGGAGGGAGTTGCAGTACACTGTGAAGCAATGCATCAATAAAAAGCTCTTTGGTCCCGACATAGGACGCACATCGGCCAATGCAAAAGTAGAATGTAATGTAAATAAATGTGTGCGGCCATATAGATATCTATGACGTGGTTTACATCCAGCAATCGCACCAGGCACGTGAGGCTTACGCATAGCAATGAAGCCATGGCACAAAAGCTATTGCATAGTGAGTAACAAATACCTCGAAAGGATCACGAACTTACGTCGTCAAGAGACCAGTATTGATAGTAAACATGACCTATATAACACATTCGTCTTTCACCGAAAGCGGCTCTGTTGAAAAGAACACTTGCCAACTTGTTAATCAATTTGTCGGACCTGATGACAAGATATTCAGAATACACAGGGAGTAAACGTGTAGAAATACCCACCTCTTGAAGCCAGTTCGCGATGCATGCAGCATATAACAAAGTAATACGGCAATGAGGAGATCCCCTGCTGCAGCAAACACATTGATCGCCTTCGAAAGAGGCTAAACTTGTCGTTAGCGAACTATTCATAAGTCTGAGTTCGCTTCACTTACCTTCAGTGTAGCAAGCTCTAAAAATGTGTTGAAATGTATACTACGTGTGTATGAGGGAACTGCTGATAACAAAAAAAATGAAACAGAAACGTACGCTTTGATAGCAAAAACTACACAATATCGCAGTTGTTAATGCGTTACGGTCAACACCATCTGTCACGCACAAATGGTTGCAACTATAGACAGTACGCCGTCAGTACGGGGAGAATGTGTTCCGAAGTATGCAACTCACTGAAGTGAGCAGTGATCAACACCGCCTAAAAGAAAAAATAGCTAAGAGCCCAAATTACGACCCGAACAACACATAACTCACAACTGGGCCAGTGGCAAGCCAGTTCTGATTGCCGACTGTAAGGAGACTTAAAGACGGAACTCGATCAACAAAGGGAGGAACAAACGCTTATGAACACGGAATGCTAGGAAGCACTGAACGAAGAGTGTTGTGAATGCCTATTATACACAGTAAGCTAGAAGTGGTTCTTGGAAGCCAATTAAATTACATACGTTGAAAAAGATTTCAACCTAAGTCATGTAATGGGTCAATGACGAGCAGTGAAGGAAACCCGATACATACGATTATGCTCCTAGTGGGGAATGAACACAAATGTTTTGTGAATGAGAATCCGCTCACCATACAATCTTCCCGAGCTTATCATGCTCTCCAAAGTCGGAGACGAGATAAGTGTAGACTGGGGGTAGATAAATACAAGTACATCAGCAGATGATTTGGCTTACCTGCATGCGAAATCAGGGTCTGGTGGGCACTATCTGAGAAGAAAATAGCAGCGACCTGAAACACAAAAGTCGGATTAGGACAAAATAGAGAGAAATTCACGTCAACTGACTATGAGCTTGTTGTGCAATGGGTCCGAAGGATAACGAGTATAGTAGTACCAGGTCTGAATGCACGTAACTGGGATTTCCCGCTTTAATAAGGTGAATAAGAGATCTGAGTATTGGTACGCACATCCGTATAGGCTATGGATGGAATTAATGAATGCGAATACAAAATATGACACGTACTCACACCCCTGCAAGTACGACTCCGACGAAAAGAGCACCGAAACTGGGTGGACAAATGAGTGAGCAAGACGGAAAGAGGAAAAGAGACATACGTGTTATCCAAGGCGACCATTGATGGAGAGAAGGGCAGAAGGGGAGCGTAAAGGACCGGGACGAGGTCATTCTAGATGGTTGAAGAGGCTTATATTCAATAGCCTCATCTACAAACCTTGTAGATTTCAAAATTCAACGTCGACAGCGTTCCGTTGTATCAAGCAACTGAGGTTTCGTCGCCGTAACGCAGCGCTTAAGGCTGATGAGATCATCATTGGCGGGGGGCGTCAACATTGTAAATGACGGCCCAAGGCTGCATGGTGGCAACGATCACCAGGGGATTCGATCAAGTTGTATCTCCCTCGTTCGAGCGATCATCTGTCAGTTAGCTTCTACAAGTCAATTGTTCACCCGCTCGGCGGGGAGAAGTGCTCGGCCATGCTACGTAAAGACACTGAAACCCCCAACCCGTTCGCACGTTTCAAGCCAGACACCCGCGAGTCTTACATATGGCAGATGCGGCTAGCAAGTGTGCTTTGTCCGACGCCTAAATCATGTTGATAGTGACCTGCTGTTAGTGAGTGAGTGGGCACAAATTCAACTATACTGTTAAACTCATCTAAATCCATGCGAAGTACTTACAATGCTGGAACTTTCTCTGGCCCTCGGAGTCCCCCTGTCACTGCTGTCAATCACTTTCGCTGACGAAATTGTGATGGAGTCGAGACAGTTGCTAACAACGCCTGCCACTGGTGGTAGTAACCGGAGCTAAGTCAAGTGACTTGAAACTTCAACTCGTCCGGGCCCTTTTTTGGACCGCTCTGTTGAATCTTGATACGGTTGTCGTATGCGACCTCCACTGTTTCGCCTTGACACAACCTGCTTCGTCGATGCAGAATCAAACGAAACACTCCTTTTTTTCAGCTGGCGGTTGGGCCAATGCACTGCAGTGAACAAGTAACAAGTGACGTGCAAAGTACCTCTGGTATCGAGCTCGTTGTGTCACGTGATTTATTAGGCACGCAATAAACTTTTGATAGTCGAGTAACCGCAACGTGTTTATTGATACCATCGCTCCCTCAGCCTCTTCCTCCGTACCATTGGTCTCGTCACTGCGATCGCCACTGCCAACCCAACGACGGTCAGCACCAGTTGCACCTTGTTAAAGTTTTCAGAGAGCACATCAAACGTGCCCGAGGGCGCGACGCGCGTCAGGAACAGGTCTGTGCCCACCGCGAGCACCAAAGACGTCGACTCGAGCTGTGACGGCGCAGTGATTATCTGACGCACGTCAGCCACCTGTTCAAATCGTCAACCGATCCATCGCAGGTACAAAGCACCATAGCGCAGACGAACCTCGTAGTAGTGGGACAATATGTGCCGTCCGTCGTCTGAGATCACCGGGTCGTACTGCACGAGCATCTCCTCCGCTTCTTCGTTCGTTGGTTTTCGTGATGGTCGGCGTGGGTTCAGCATACGGCGTGGAATCGAATGAACACTGTTTTTTCGCGTAGATACTGCGCAAGTCGAGATATGAAGAACACCCTTCAGAATGCATTCAATGATGACCCACTTATTATATCCTTGGTCGACACTCCAAATTTAGTCGTCGTTGTTCCGATGGCAGTAACGCCATGCGGCACTATGAATGCTTGTTCATATACCGAAAACTGGGTGGTCTTGTTCGAGTATGAGGTGATGTCCGAACTATGAACAGAGGCGCGTGCGTCAACCTTTAAATGATCAAGTCATGCACACATCACATGGACACGCACCTTGAAATCTTCTCATCTGGCCCATACCCTTCGTACATTTCTACCGAGACAACACGATAACCCTTGGTACCTCCCACTTCTGTATCGTCATAATAAGAATAAACCAGCCAGTTTTCGTCTAGCGTGGCTTGGATGTCGCATTTTCCGCCCACAACAGGCAATGAGACGTGGTATAACACGGTGCCTTTGACGGTGTCCGCCACGTAGAGGTCACAGGTGGGTGAAGCAGATGATGAGGGGTGCGACGGAGCAGAGATCATCACGGTCATGTGAGGATTCAGGTACTTGTACAGCGTACTCCTGTCTCCCCTCACCCTCCCAACACTTGCTACTTCGCGGCCCTTGTGGGCACTCTTGATGATTGTGACTCCTTCGTCCTCACCAAAAGACACACCCCACGTTGGGAAGGCAACGTGGAAAAACGAGAGCTCGTCGTTCAAACCCAGCTGGTGGCCAAGCACTTGTGTACCGGCCCGCAGTGCGAGGTGCATTTGCGGGGCAAGTGATGTGAGGGAAGCGCGTGTAGTAGGGGTATCAGGGTAAAGTTGAACCTGGTCAATGTAATTAAACTCTGAATACACGACAGGCACAACGACCAAGATTGAACTGACCTGCAGGAACTCGTCTAGCATCCCGATTGTATCCTTGCCATCGGGCACAAGGAATACATCTATCAACGGTCCGGCAATTGCATCCACACCTTCCAAGGTGCTAATCCATCTGCCATCGGCACCCTTGACATTTACGCGAGGGTTTTTGGTTTCGTCGGTTGTAGACGTGACAGTCTTGATATCCTCTCCCGTCAGAGGATCAAAGTGGAAAATTACGGTGTCCACCAATGACTATCCGATTCCCAATTAACAAAAACCGCCCACGCAACGAGAAAAAGTACGTACGTTATCAGCGACCCTCTGTGTAACCAAAGCAATCCCTTCTCGACCCTCAGAGGCTGCATCCTCCGCTCCCACGTCAGTTCTGCGTACCGTGAATGCCTTCACAGGCACGATCCCCCCACCGACTTCCCTTGCCCACCCAAGCCCAAGGATTCGACTCCATACAATCGCGCCCGTAGAGGTATCTAATGCGAAAAGTTTTCCGTGCGCCGTCGAAGTGATAAGTAGCTGACGAAAAGAAAAGGGATCACGGGCAAGTGTGTTAGATGAAGAAGGCGAACGGTTCGGGACAAAGTAGGGTACGGTCGACAGGGAGAGTCCAGAAGAAGCCAGGGACGGGGAAGGCGCATATGAGCCTGTCACGAATCGCCTTACAAAATAAACGATGTACTGTGGCAAGTTCTGAGGAACGCATCAAGACAAAGATCGGTATCATGATTTGACACAGGGGTTCGACCGCACCTTGGCATCCCCAACCTGTCTTGCAATCTTGCCCCAGAAGCTTTCGTTCCTACCGTCGACGCCTGCGCCACCAAGCTCGTCTTTTGTAGGCGGGAGCTCGACGAAGGTGGCAGTCTGTACTGTCGCAAGAGACTCTTCGCGTACCCACTGCAGCACATTACGATCCCAGAGTTGGACAGATCCTGTTGAGGTGATAAGGAGGAGCCTATCACGTGTTTTGTCCGTTGGGGAGGAGGAAGGGGAAGAAAGTAGGGGTGCGAGCTATATAAATATAAGGTCCGGCGCCGAGTACAGGAACGAGCCGAAAAGCACATACATGCCTGATAGTTCCATGTTCACTGGGTTCAAAGGGGAATGCGAACCCTGTTACCTGACCCGTCCCTTCTTGTAGGTTTGCCTCAAATGTTTGGTGAATCGCTTGCTATGTTCAAATTGGCTATATGAATGACGTTCGAGAGAAGGAAACGAAACTCACGTGGTGGACAATGGACCAGGCTACCTTACTTATACGTGGCTTCCCATCCTCGCTTAACACACCAATGAAGTGCGATCCCGAAGTAGATGCGGATGGACTCTGCAGGCATTTCGTTCAGCATATAACCACGCAAACTCTCCTTCAGTTCGAGATAATGCAACTCACCACGTCACCAAAGTCCCACATCACCCTCACTGGTGATCCGCTGGTTTCATAACCCAAGACCTGTGCAGTACCATTCTCTTGGA
This sequence comes from Fistulinella prunicolor, assembly GCA_038089875.1. Classification (NCBI taxonomy): domain Eukaryota; kingdom Fungi; phylum Basidiomycota; class Agaricomycetes; order Boletales; family Boletaceae; genus Fistulinella; species Fistulinella prunicolor. Next base: position 19,629 of record JBBPLP010000203.1, read on the forward strand.
AAGCCATGAATAACCCGTTGCTCGAAAGGTCGACGTCTTGTATGCGCTTGTACAATGCATGGGGAATAGTCAAAACTTGGCCTTTGAGAGAGGGAGAGAGTGGAGCGGAGAGGAGAGATAGAGGAGCTTTTGGCGCAGTCGACGAAGGAGAAAGCCAGACCAAGGATGGTCCAAATACATCCGTGTCAGCATTGGAGCGTGTACTTGGAGCCGAAGAAGACTCGGTTCGAGAGGGACCCAGTATGAAGAAATCGGTCAACGCGTTTGCTATGCTGGCTGGAATGTTTGCGCTAGCGATGACTTCACCCGTGACAAGATCAAGCGTTGTGACATGCAGCGTGTATGATCTAACGGATTTCGCGAAACCTGCTACGTAGAGCGTTGAGGCATGGATATCGGGATAAATATGGGTGTACATCACGAGGGAACTGGGAAAGTTGTTGTGAGGATAATATTGTATATGCGCTTGGTCACTCACCCCTGGTCCGAAGATGTCCACTGCCATACAGTTTCACCGGTACTGGAATGGATGCACCGAACAGTGTCTCCGTTGGTAAGGACGATTGCCTGAACTCCAGTCTGAGCATGGGTTATCGTCAATGCGATACCAAGAGTGGGTGGGTCATGTTTTTTGCCCTCCGCAGGATTATGCAGTCGCCTTTCGCGGATGAGGTGGCCTGTTGACACGTCATAGACTCGCAGCGTAGCCCCGGCGGGCCCCGAGAGGGTATATATATCTGAGGTGGCATCAACGAGAGCGCACACGACGACGTGAACACGAAAAACACACTGTCATCGTGCACTTTGAACCCCATGATGGCATCTTGAGCATCGTGTGTACTTCTCCAGACTGCAAAAATTGAGGTCACATGCGTGTCATTGGAGAACAAGAGAAGCATACCTATGGTGCCATCAGTAGCATTGAGGGCCGCCAGCACGTTATTGCTGGTAGCGGTGAATACGATGTCGTCGTAAAGGATAGGCTTGGTGAGCGGTGACGTGTGGAGGGGTACACCGACGAGCTTGGTGTACCAGTCAACGATGCCGACTTCGGATTCATGGATGGCCCGTGCGGTGAGGGTGAATATAGACAATGAGAGCAGACACCGTAGCAGCTGCATGGTGTGTGTTGGCACCGGCAGCGAAGGAACTGCTCAGCGAATGCGCGTCGTGTACAAAGTGGAGTATTTCCCACATTTAGCTTGTGAGGCCCGCCGAGCCGACGACCTCGCTCACTGTATCACCATGACTTACGATCCCGACAAATGGATAGACCAGCTCATGTCCTGCCAGCATCTCCCAGAGACGGACATGAAAATCCTTTGCGACACCGTCCGAGGCATTCTCATGGAAGAGTCCAATATCCAACCTGTCTCTTCCCCAGTCACGATATGTGGCGACATCCACGGTCAGTTCTGGGACCTTCTCGAATTACTCCGGAAAGGCGGAAAGGTACCCGAGACAAGCTACATCTTTATGGCACGTATGTGTCGCTTTCGGCGAAGTGACCGATGCTTATTGGCTGTCTCTGTTCCCGTTACCATGTTGCGTTGATCGTGAAACATACGTTCGGCGCATATCAATCATTTGTGGTGATAGGGCGATTTTGTTGACCGTGGCCACTACAGCCTCGAGACGGTCTCTCTCTTATTAGCCTTCAAAGCAAGGTAAGGAATCGTCGTTTTGACTCGGCGTCTTCTCATTCCCGTCTAGATACCCAGACAAGGTCACTCTCCTTCGAGGAAACCACGAAAGTCGGCAGATAACACAGGTTTACGGATTTTATGGTTCGTGCCATCCTCCTACCCGAAGACAACTACCAACCAACCCGGCGCAGATGAATGTCAACAAAAGTATGGTAGTGCTGCCGTTTGGAAGGCTTGCTGTAATGTTTTTGACTATCTAAATCTTGCTGCTGTAAGTGGCTCTTCCCACCCTTTCTGCCCATAGCTTGACGAACCCCATGGCCTACCTGTATAGATAATCGACGGAGAGACACTCTGTGTCCACGGGGGACTTTCACCTGATATACGCACACTAGATCAAGTACGGGTCTTGTCGCGTGCCCAGGAAATTCCGCATGAGGGTGCCTTTTGTGGTTTGTCCCCTTCCGCTGCTATGGTTTTCCCCCGTACGTCCCTCAACTGCACATGATAGATCTCATGTGGTCAGACCCAGAAGATATCGATACATGGGCCGTCAGTCCACGCGGTGCTGGTTGGTTGTTTGGGGGCAACGTTACCCGGGAGGTACATTGATTACTTCTCCGCAAACTCACCTCCAAATCTTACCGACCACGATAGTTCAATCACACGAATGACCTGACACTCATAGCCCGCGCTCACCAGCTCGTTCAAGAGGGTTACAAATATATGTTTGATGAAGCACTCGTCACGGTATGGAGTGCACCTAATTACTGCTATCGGTGTGGGAATATGGCCAGCATTTTAACGATCAGAGGGAGAGGAAACGGTGATGGTGGTGTGAGTAGCGACGAGGGTGGAACCGTGAACGGGGGAGAGGTCGGAAGATATTTCACGGTGTTCGGAGCTGCGGAAGAGAACGAGCGTGATAAGGGTATGCAGACGAGGAAACTGGTGAGTGCTTGCTTTGCATCGTTTCTTTTTGCTTTCTTTGCGTTGCGCTCTGGCTTGGTTCGTTCACCATCGACCTGTTTCACCCACCTCCCGATTTTCAGGGCACCATGCAATACTTTGTATGATAGATGTATAAATTCTATGTTCAATTGAAGATATCGAAGAGAGCCACGGGGTCACCGACCAGCATCTATAACGTTACTGCAGTCACCTCAAAGCTCTTTCGGCTGTTACCACTTTACTATGAAGTATGGACATTCGCCCTGCCTCTCAAATGAGTATGCTCGTCGGGAAAATATTGACATTTGAGAAGTATTAATACGTATACTGGAGGTTCGGCCTCCTCAATCTGGACGGGGATGGAAAATTTGATGTGAGTATTCGGAGTTCTTTGGCGTGAAACATCCCTCCGATCCATTTTGTTGATTTGACACAGCGGGACACGTTGAAATTTTCTCACCACAGATAAGATGTATACTTCTAGGTCGTACCGGATCGTACAACACCTCCAAACCCATATTCCGGCCATCGCATTTCACGTAACAACAAGGTGATTCTCGCGACTCTTTGCATGACTGAACCCTCACCTTCCCCTCTTCCGACGCCACTTCACATGTAGTTCGGCGATATGTCAAGTTAGAAAGATGCACTACCTCAAAACTCTTGTCGTGGCACTTTACGCTGCCTCTAACCGAGGCTAGATTATCCTTATTAGCTCTTCAACTGATGGAACCACCGTCCAACTGGGCTTCGATTACCAACTTGGGTCGCCCAGTGAATCCCATTGATTTCTGCCGCTGACTAGTTCACATGCCTGCCCTTCTATTAGATGCCCGTCGTCTCGCACTCCAGGCATGGGAACCAGAATCTGATTATTTCCATACTATCTGGTTATTTGGCCGATGGAGGATGCTTCCCAAACATTTTGGTGGACATACCTAACTCAACCTTTCGTCTCCAGGTAGTAAGGGGAGCAGCCACCATTCATTACCAGGGGAGTGCCTATATAATTTTGTCAGGTCAATATTGATGACATTTTACTAGTGATCCAACTCCAATATTGCTGTGCATTTGATGCATAAAGTGACAGGTACTAGAGAGGTAGGAGCATGATTAGGTCCATCAAGAATGGTGGTGCATACCTACAATGTTGGTATGTATGTTCTCATCATGTGATATGATTACCACCTCTACAGCTCCTGTTAAAACTCATTGGGTGCCACCTGTGGTCACCATGGGTGAATTAGAGATAGTACTTTTGTATATTCAACATCAAGTGTCAAAGCATCTGATTACTGAAACTGATGTAGAGTCCTACAATTATCAAGATGTTGAGGGTCAGTGGTCAAATTATGGGTAGTTCTACCATTTTTTAACAGACCACTAATCTCACTGACAAGCCTGAATGCCATATGAAATGACCAAAGCGGCAGCAGAGAACCAAACCAAACCCCAAAGGTAATGGTGGTAGTAACCGTTACCAAGAGCTGTCGACTAAGGGTGTTACGGCCAGTACCGTTTACCCCTATACTTTCTGACACTTTTCGGACTTAGACGTTTTTCCTTGATGGATCTTATCTTATCTCGTCACGTGACTTGTCACCTGACTTTATCTTTAGAATCTCTTTCGCGGTCACATGTCCAGTACATGTGGCTTGGGGCTAGACCTCACTACCTGTGCGCTCACAGCCTTCTTTTAATCTCCGTGCTGTGTAGGGCTATGCTCGGCTATGCCGATGCTTCTTTTCTTCTCTTCCATATGATGCTGCGCATTCCTATGCTTGGCTGTGCCATAGCCTCGTCATATCCGCTGCCTCGAGTGCAGCATGCGTTCTGATGGACTTCCTTAGAACATTCCACGTACAGCCTTGACGGTTATAGTATTGTATCGGTAGATCCCTTACAATCATGTACAAACAGTAGTTTAGTATATAAACCCTCCGGGTTCAAGGCTGGTTTCCCCAGTCTTGTTCTCTTGGAGTCTTCCCATCGAGACAATCTCTTGGCCTGACAAGCCTACTCTCTTCTAGCATCAAGTTGCCATTCGACACAATCTTTGATTTATCATTGGTTGTTTCTTTGGTTGTTTCATTTCCCAGTGACACTGTTCCAAATTCTGATGGTCTTGTCCCCTGAGCCAGAGACAATACAGCCATCATCTGGTGAATAGGCAATAGAGTTGACATCATATGTATGCCCTTGGAATGGACCTGCCACACACTCTCCAGTGGCTCTATCCCAAACTCTAATGGTCATGTCTGAAGAGCCAGAGGCAAGAAAGTTGCCATTATGTGAATAGACAACAGAATTGACTGAATCTCCATGCCCCTGGAGTGGACCTGCCACACACTGCCCAGTGACTCTATTCCAAACCCTGATGGTGTTGTCCCATGAGCCAGAGGCAACATATCTACCATCAGGTGAACAGGCAATAGACTTGACAGCATGTGAGTGCCCCTGAAATGGACCTGCCACACACTGTCCAGTGACTGTGTTCCAAACCCTTATGGTCTTGTCCCAAGAGCCAGAGACAATATGTCTGCCATCAGGTAAATAGGCAACAGAGGCAACTAGATCTGTGTGCCCATGCAGAGTAAGAACATCTGCTGGCCAGGTTGGTGGATGGCCTAAGGTCACTGAGAGATTGTTTTGGAGGTGGTTGAGCCAAAGTTGTCTAAGTGGTGAACTGGAGGGTGTCTGAGGCATAGCTGACAGATAAAGATGGGGGGTGGATTCCTGAATCACAGGGGCAAACACCTGAATGAATTGGGATGCCTCTGAAGCTAGTGTGGCAATATCATGGCCCTAGAAAATCATCATTAATACTTACATATCACTTATCAGGATTATATGTAGATCCTACCTTGGTCCATCTTTCTAGTATTGTGCAGGTCTCTATAGCACTCAGGGTATATAACATAGGGGAGGTCAGGGAGAGAAGGCTGATGGCCTCCAGCCAGAAGGGGAAAAAGTTCTTGAAGAATGAGGCTACATTATCCAATAGCTCAGCAGTACACTCCGTATGTTGCAGGTGGTCCATCCAATATCGGCAAGAGTATGCGAGGTGGAGAGGAATGACCTTCGTTACCCGACTTGGGAGGTCAGAAACCTGGTTGTTACGGAGTCGAGAGTCCTTAAGATCACAAATGTTGAACTTGAGCTTCTTCTGCATGTATGCAAGTGATGTAAACCCAAGAGAGAGGGAATGTTGCGGTAGAATGTTGGCATGAAATGTTCCACTGCGACACTCATCCAGTAAAAAGTCACGAAAGGAGGTGTGAAGTGGACGTATGAGTTTCTCGTCATCCAGCGCTCCATCTAGTAGCGATCCCAGTGGTTTGACGACCTGGCGAACCTTCAGATTGTTGCCGAAGAGTGCAATGAGTGAAGCGAGAGATAGCGGCTCCTTGAGCGCAAGAATGATGGGCATCACCTCCCGAAATCGGGCTCGAGCATCATCCGAAGCGAAAAGTTGGCCAAGTATGGTCAGATAAAGGTTGTCTAGTGAGTAGACACCGTCAATGTTGTCGGTCAGCAAAAGCTTCTCAAGCCGTTCGCAGGGGTCGAATCCAACGGTATCATCCCCATTGATGAATTTGCACGCAGCTGACGCCCATTGGAAAAGACGTTGGGAGCGCTGGACAAGGAGCTGACACCACTCCCCGTTTGGCCAAGAGAATTCGAGTTCGGGGCAGCGATGGAGGGAATGGTAGATAAAATTGCCAATATCATCGTCAACCGCAGCTTGCGGAACATCCTCCAGACGTTTATGGATAATCTGGGGGCTACATGGGAGCGCGTCAAGGATGTCTCTCTCTGGTCGAGCGGTAATGAAGAAGCGAAGGTTGCGAGGGAGGTTACGTTCAGTGACATGTTTCGAGAGGGTGTCTAAGAATTGTCGGCGATCAGCGCGTTCCCCGCTCTCGTCAAGGGCATCCAGGATGATGATTAGCGGTCCAATGGCGTGAATATCCTTGCTAGGCCTGATGATGAGCTTCTCGAGTTGCTCTGAAGACGAGACCGACAGGCGAAGCGCTCGATTGTCCTTCACCACCCCCCAAAGCGACGACTTGAATTGGGGATCGTGGTCGGCAAGGTCGCGGGAGATAGTGCTGAACACATTTTGTGGGTTGCGATTCACGAGGTCACTACGAACAAAACGGTATGACGACCCTAGTCTTTCTTGCCCGTCGTACAGCCGAGCGATCGAGTGCGCGATTGCAGACTTGCCCGACCCTGCAACACCGGTGAGAAGGCATACTTGAGGAGCATCCTCGGAGGAACTATTGAGAACGTCGCATATATCTCGGATGATGGCTTTGCGGGTTCCTGGCAAACAGCTTTTCTCTTGTACATATCTAGCCCCAGCCGCATATGGCATATCGTTCAGGTCGGTAGTTTCCGCTGTATCAACTGTCCGTGAGTATCCCCCCACATTCTCAAGAAGTGAGTCCTACCGAGCTCCAGCACAACATTGATCATCCGAAAAACGGTGATGCCAGACTGCAGCGTAACACCCTCCAAAAAGTTGGTTTTCAGCTCTTCTAGCTTGTTCTCGTAATCCGTAATCCTTCCGTCAACATCATCAAGCGTATATTTCGCCGTCCGAATCCCTATGTATGGACATCAATGACGGGAGTACGAAACCAACGATGACTTACAAAAACTCTTCTGCTTGGCGTACTCGGCGATGAAGTACCCACACTCCGTCAGCTAATGAAGCAAAGGCGTGAGGGTCTTTGTATGCGCCTCAATAACCTTCAGGGGATCGGCGTCCTGAACGAACGCGAAAACATCCCTCATTTTGCCGGCCAAGCGAATGATACGTTCATCACGGTTTTGTTGGTTTATGACCACCTAGGTGAAACAAATATTAAAGATAAGCGCTTGAAAAAATATAGTGAAATACACAGACATTATTGGCAGCCGAGATAACAGACCAGGCGAGTGAAGCATACGGGTGAACCTGTGCGGCATTCAGACAAAGAGTATGCCAGAATACTGACCACCAAATACCTCTGCGATGCCAGCCACGAGCTTGTTGAAAAGAGCCATCCTCTCCAATAAGGCATTCCACGTATTATCGAATGTCTGTACGTCGGGCAGGACATTTTCACCAGCATTGATCGTTGGTTCCATGTGGCTAATGAGTTGTGGCGCAGGGATGAGCGCGCCGCTCATCTCTGTCGCCCTGTTAACAGCATCGATAGCTTGACGTTCATTTGCATCAGCTTCTCCGGTAAGCTCGGCGACAAGCATGAATTTAACCGTAAGCTCCGAGGGTTCAGATGCATCGGGAGTGCCACTTCCAAGAGGCATTTCGAGCACTAATCAGAGTCTGCGTCAGTAAAGACAACGTAACCGGACAGAATTCTTCATACCACCATTCTCCAACCTCCCCAACATCCCACCAATGGTATCCTTGAGACTTCCAACGACTTTGTCTTGTTTGAAGGTACGCTTCTCATAAACTGTTGCAATGAAATCGGTATGATCATCCGCATCACTAAGAAGGTTTAAGTTGGTAAACGTAGACTAATCCATACGTACTCACAAACAGAATATTTCGTCCCATGTAGTACAATGCTTCTTTTTCTCCTTTGCCGTTTTCGTCGACCGGGAAGTATTGGCTACAGAAAACCGGATGCAATATTCTTTCTTCGCAATCTGGAACTTCTGCCTTGCCTGAGTGCGAAGCAATTGGATATCTAGGGGAAAATGGTTTTGGCAGAAAACGGGAAGGCGAGCGTTATAATCCCACCTTTGAGGGTGATTGCTTTCACCCTAGAACTGCTTTCAGCAGACAGAGCATGCTGATATACGCACATCTGTGGATTCGTATCTTGTGCTGGAACGTCGGTATCCATGATTATATGACGAATAGACGACTGAGAGTAGCTGTGGTTCCAAGTTGGTCCTTGGAGTTGAACGTAAACGTCGGAAGTTGTTCGTCAACACACGATTACAACGAGGCACCACTGCCACCATAGTAATCTCAGTGCTTCACCGTCATTATGCTGTTTGATCCCACTTGAGTTTTCTGACTCTCTAGATCTGACAACTACGCATTTCTCTTCGTGTCATCCGAATAGGCTAGCTCTACTTGACCGTCCTTACTCGGTATTAGAAACATGGCACACCGGGGTCAACCCGTCCTCTTTTGAGGCGTGTAAGTTTCGATTCAGCGGTGTCCTGGACTTCAAGACCTGGGTGCGTATCAATGAGGCCATGGTTTGGTCGGGCATCCAAGTGTCGTCCAGCGCCGAACGGCTCCGCAGCCTCGTTGCTACGACGATGTAACCCTGCTAGCGCTGACTGTGACAAGACCCAGACGATCAAGTTTCCGCAGGCGTGCAAGGCACCGTTTCTCGCTCTGTTCGATCTTTTGTTGCAAACCGTGCGTTGATGCATAGTCAAGTCGACAAACGCGACGTCCCATTACAAGTTAGTCGTCGTACGCTGCATCGCTCTTATCGGCCCAGTCGCAGTACACCATGCCTAGTACGTTATTTGGAGGTTATCTTGGCGACCTGGGTGAAGAACCCTGTATGATGGGCCGTATTTCTCGCAGAATTATGGAGTCAACCTATCTGTCAGGGTCTTTCAGGATGGATTCGGATACGACATTCGGAACAAAGGCAACGTACATGACCAAGTTTTCGGTTCATGCTGTACCGCAATCAGCCCATCTTTAGTGCAAAAATCAACCTTAATTTGTTCTACTGCTTCAGCAATCATAAATCTCCCTTTTGCCCCCGTAATGTCATGTCCGACGGATTATGCTTGATATCTGAACACCATGCGGAGGATGGACGTCTGGAATATGTCATCATACCATAACTGAGTAGCGCGTAATCAAAATGCTAGATCTCATCTAGACTCTCGGCACAGACGATGAGACATACGAGGACTATGAATAGGATGTCCAATCTCCACTAATATTGTTGGGGGTATCGTCCAAGTACATACATGAACTCCATAACACTATCATGACACAAACAACAACGAAACAAGCAGCACTCCCATCACCATCGTCATGCCACCACTCACCAACGTCCTTTGCGCCCCGCTCGAACTGGACGTGTTCGACGTGCTCGTTGACACACTTCTAATGATTAAAGAGACATCATCAGCAAAAAACAGTGGCTCTGAATGTGCTCAACACTCACGACGACGCTGGCAACAAAAACACCACCGAACCCATACTGTCCAACGTAAACCCGGACGACGTCATCGCGCTCCCAGTCGAGAATATGGAGGTGGCGTTCCCGCCGCCACCGTTCTGAATGTCTGCGTCGCTCCAGTTGATCGGTTGGGAGACGTAATACGTGTTGGTAGCCATGACGAGCGTCTGGTTCGACGTGCTCCACACGGCGACGTCGACGCCACCAACCATGTAGTTCGTCCGGACGGCCGCCGCGTCGAAGAGGAATGGATTGATCTTGGGAAGAGTAAGCGCCAAAGCGGACGCGTTGCCCTTGATATCCGCCGGGGTGGGGTCCCACCAAGAGACTGCACCGACAGAGCCGTGGTTAATCCCCAGGAGGGTGATCACGACCCATTCTTGCCCGGTTGGTGGTCGCATCCAGTAGTTTCTGGAAACATAACGTAGGAGCTTTGATCAGTAGATGGCGGGCAACGCAAAGTGCGATGACACTCACTCTCCGGGGCCACCGAATGCCTGTGGGACACTCCAAACTGCCTTGGTGCGTTCCCATCCCACGACTTCCATCCGGTCAAGGAAGCTCGTCACACGGCTGGTGACGTCGGTGAAGGAGCCAAGTCCACTGTTTGCAGGGAGTGGGGAAGAGGATGCGTTCGCGGGAGGAACGGCATCATTGAGACCAGCAGGGATGGGCTGACAATTGTCGCACCCACAGTCGCCGTAGGTTGTGGTGCACGGGGTGTCGAACATAAATGACGTATTCACGTTGGCACCGATGATATACACGTCCTGCATGATAATATCGGCACCAGCTGCGTACGACGTGAAGTAGTAATCTTGGCAATTGAGTACGAGAGAGACGGGGTGGTAGCCGTCGAGGTTGTAGATAAGGTCGTAAGCAGTCGATGTAGCGTTAAGTGGATCAGACGACCCGTCAGGCTCGTCGCCGGTATACCAGACCAAGAGGTTAGTCCAGTTCTTGAACGAGTTCACTTGTGCAGTAACGTTGGCTGGCTCTTGGTACACGTAGCGCATATCGTACATGAAGTACATCCCGTTTTGTTGTATTCGACCGAACACCTCGTTTGCGCTCGTTTCACTAGGGGTGGATTCGATTATAGGATGTACCTTTCCTGTGGGTCAGTGACGACAAGACGAAAAGGGATCTGAATACACACGATCGTGAACCTGGATGGTGAGAAATAATGAGACCCTTTGGAAGAATGAACCAAGGAAGTACAACCCACCCTTGAGCTGCCAACTCATCGATGAGTGTCAGATTGCTTGCTAGGTATTCAAACTCGGTGTAAAATCCAATCGGGAACATGGGCTGATAGGTGCCCTGTCCGTTGGCAGGCTTGGCCAACAACGCGCCCGTCCTTTGATCCATTTTCGTCACAGCCCCAGTAGTCGGATCGGGCAAGAAATACAAAGCAGAGCTCGTACTAAAGGTTTGCGGACTAGATGACGACGATGAACTGCCCGAGTAGGTGGCCTGACAAGAGAGGTTGTAGGGAGTTGCCTGAGGTGTCAGACCCCCGAGACTGAACGAGATCTCGTACGCCGTCGCGTTGAGCGGAACAGTGCCGCTTGCAAGTACCTTGCCACCATTACTGACGGTCACGCTGAGCGATCCGGCTTCGGACAGGGAACTAGAAGAAAGGCTGATGGGCTCAGCGCCGACGATATTGGAGTAGACTACGGGCGAGTCGATCAAGATGGCCGCGGAAGAGCTCGCATCTTCGGCTAGGTAAGGTTTGATAGCGGGTGCACATCTGAAAGCCAAGAGAGGGCTTTGGGATGAGGCAGGGACGGCGAACGCTCCTCCAGGAGCTGGTGCATTGGCTTGAGGCATTTTGGTCGGGTCATAATATTTGCCACACCTGAAACGCGTGCCATGAATACAGGTTTAGAGTGTATTGTAAAACCATACCATGTCTGAGCCCGACCTGCAGGAATGAGGATGGACGTGAGGAGAAGCACGGAGAGGGACAATGAACCCATTGTGGGGGTACTGTGTCGCTGGAACTGGAAGGAGATGCAAGGGAGGTCATGTAAGTCACAGGCATCCCTCAATATAGAACATGAGCGCACCATCCTTGTCTGCACTATATGGAAAGTGACTTCCCAAATTTGCGAACTGAGAGATCACATGGTATGGTGAGCATGACTGTGAGGCTAGAATGTAGCTAGCACAGAAGGCGCGTATGAAGGCCACCGCATGGCCTTGAGCGTATGCTAGGCTGGGCCCCCCTCGAGGTACCACGACCGCAACCTCGTGTTGCTTTATTTAATGCGAAACGAATTTTCTTTCACCTGGGTTAAGAGCCCCGTATTTCTCGCAGAATTATGGATGGAGGTATATTTAATAAGAATCTTCAGACTGGGATTCAGACACATTCGGGGTTAAGACAACAAAAGACATACTGAAAAACTTGATGGCTGATTCCGCTTTGGGTGTAGGGGTACCGGTGCTTGCTAGGCCAGCGTTGGCACAGGAAGTCGAGAGAATGGGATGCAAAGGAATGTGTGGGGTTTCGAAGCTTGAATGGCTGCGGTGAGCAGTGTGGGCTGGTAATGGAGATGCAGTGAGTGTAGTACGATGTCTGGTTACTGCAACGCCTAATTACTACTTTTAGCTGGTTTGAATTCTATATTTAAGTTATGCCTCAGTTGAGGTCCCAGCGGTCAACACACAATTTGTGTTACAACTGAATAAATTAACAATGATAGACTATTCTCGGTCATTAAACACAGACTGTTGTCCAACAGCCACGAGGATACCAGAGAAAGGGGCTAAAAATTTGCCCACAAAAATGCGTCGCGCACATGCTTCCGGCATGGGCGGCGCGCGGCGGCCACTAGACGCAAGCAACTCGCTACGCCCCACGTCGGTCAAACATCAAGACGGAACCACAATGGAATCATCTTCCACATACGCTCCCTCTCTTTCTTCGCCCACGTCTCCAACGCCTTTGCACACGCCTGACATTCGGCCTGGTCGGTACTTCGGAGCGAGCTTCCCAAACGGTCGATACCCAACGGTTGACTCAGGTCGTACAACGGCTGTCCGAGCTCCTCCGCAACGTAGAGGGGGTCTGTGCATCCGCGCTGATGATCAAACAGATAGTGTTGCGTGGCAAGCGTCACGAGCTCCGAGAAATCGCGTTTACACGTCCGGTGGTTATGGCTTTGCGAGTAGGAGTGGTGGTGCCCAAACGTGTTCGCGGGACCCGCCATGAGCGTGCGAGCGTGGGATCCGAGCGACCGAATCAATGTTGTAATGGCATGTTGAGAAGCTTCCTTGCCAAGACATAACCGTTGCATGTCTATCGGCGACAGCATGCATTGCCGTGCGCCCTCCTCGAACATCTCACCGTAGTCGAATATCTGTGAGAAGCTGTATCGGGAGAGGTCGTAGAAAGCGGAGGGCAGCAACGATGGTGCGTTGATTTCGCGTGCGAGATTGATCACAGCCTGTGTGAAAGTGGGTCCCGAGATGAGTTTGGGAAAACACAGATGACGTCCGTCTTACGATTGGCGAAGGGTATACACTCTCTGCTCCTTGGAGTTCAAGAGAACGTGGCACGTCTTCGCGGGCATCCCAACCCTTGAGTGTCGAAGGCCAAGCATTGGAGAGGTGGTTGAGGGCTTTCTCGTGCAGCGAGTCCACCACGTACTTGGTAGCAAGACGTAGGATACCAGAGACGACTCGAAAGTCGGCAGGGTCATTGTTTCCAAAGCTCCTTTAGTAGAATGAAAACAATAAACGCAGGAAGGGAACGAGTGTGGGAGCGCGACTCACGGGCCGTCTACCATGGCTGTAAGCAGGTTGGCAACGTCTTCGGGTGCGTCGTGAAGGCGAAGCACCGGACAATCTTCGATATCCTCTCCCGAGGCGTGCACAGAGAGTGACTTGGAGTCCGTTTCAGGGGGCTGTGGCAATGTGAACAGGTCGCGAAAGAAACACGAGTGCCGAGCCAGCAAGGACTTGTGGACGCGAAAGAGCGTGTTCTCGGCGCGAAGGACAATCTCGAGCGCAGCGTTAGTGCGATTCCAACGAACACAGGCAAGAGCGGGCCCTCACAGATCCGTCCGAGAACCATAAATCGGGGTGCCTGACGAGCGGGTCTTCGCAGTTTGCACTCCCGACGAAGTCTGAGTCATTACCGTCTTCTGGGACCATCGAGGAAGTCGACAGAGGCGACTTGGTGTCGGCAGACTCTGATCGGCTAGGCTTGTGCAGATGGTTCAGAGGTGGTGGACTTCTAGGGGGAGTACCATAGGCCCCGATGGGGAGAGGATAATAGCTGTTGTTTGCGGGGAGGCGCGACATGACTTGGAACCGAGCGAGGGATGGACGTCACTTGGTCTGATTGATGGCTAGCTTTAAGTATGTAGCAGTACGGTGACGACGTCGCTATGCTGGCCCATTAGTGAGATTAGATAAGTAACGCGTCTTCCCACTGCGGCTCAGTCGGCCATTAGCTTCCGTTGAACCAACACAGCCTCGTTGCTTTTCTGTTGCTCGAGCTAGCTCTAGGCGTGTCTCACTGTGTCCTGAACATGTGGCACATCCTGATCAAGTATTATTAAACGCGCTGCAATATATGTACATATTACACGCTGAAAACATGTCGTCAACTCTGGGCTTAGGAACCCAGAGTTGATGATACTGTTTTTGGTCGGAGCACCAGTGCCAGTGAATTGACGTGCCATTCGACTCGCGGTGAGAAAGCGTACCTTTTCAAACCAGCATAGTCACCGTTCCACAGGTCCGCATCACCGGGGTTTGAGCTAGAGTCTGCGTGCTGCCAGGAGGGGGCGTATCCCCATCCAGCAGGGAAGGGACCAAGCTCGGAAGCCCACTCCGCAATCCATAGCGGGTTGTCGCTGGCAAAGCTCACACTATTGCCGGACTAGTCCCTCCACCAGTCGGTCGTGGGATAGATAAGCATCAGAGTTAATGTACCGTGACGTGGATCAGTTAGTGGAAGATCACACCTAGGTAACGACAGATTTAAAAAATAGATCAGTTGCTGGCAACTTGCTGCATATGATAAGTGTGAAATTTCTTTACCCATAAGTCGTGGCTTCGTATGTGTTAGGGGAGCCCTTGGGCCACGAAACCATCTCTGAAACCGTGCGGCCATAACACTCGGCATTAGGGTTAGCTATCAAGTGGGCCAATTCTCATCACCAAACGGGGATGAGAAGGACAAGCCCTCGATGTCTATTGCTCTAGGAGGGGTAATTCCGTGATTCCCATCCGCAGACCAGCCACCTAATAAAATTAGATAACAACGCCACGTGGAGGTTCTGTACGCTTGCCTCCATGATCGAGGAAGAACCTTAGCCGACGATGTATCTGGATAGGTACCACGAATAAGGCGAGCGCGTGCAGCATCAGTGTACTGGGAGTTAAAGGTGGGCGAGATATAGGCTAAAAACAGGGATGTAACTTGGCGCAGAGCGGAACGAAGCATTCAATAGCCGGACATGTCCCCTCTGTGGCCCTGGCGAATACGAACCTGATACCATTGTAGGCGACAGTGTGCCAATCAATGTTGGGCTATAGTCAGAGACATCAATTCCCTGGGGATCGGGACGCTTGACCGGACTTGCTCGAGCAACGGCCAAAATTAGAGCGATGGCAACGAGACACTTCAACTGAGGGTCTCCGAAGTGGATTGGAGACAAAGAGAAATGAGGGCACTTTTATGGTTTGCCAAACGTTCCTGCCAAGTTGTGACAAGATTTGAACAGCACGAACCGACCGGGATAGGCCAGTAATGGGGGATCTGCCCAAGAAAATCATTCACGTTGCTTCAAGGTTTACCAGCGTATTTGATACATCAAATTCGACCCTGAAATCCGACGATTCCTGAGAGGTTGGCGATCAAAGCTCAAACATGTACCATCATAACCCGGCTTCAAGCTCCAAGTCCGCAGCATAAACCAGGTCGTGGACCGATGAGATGAGATCACTGTGGCGCCCTAAGACCAGGGCCGTCACGGCCCGCCTGTGCACGTGCCGGTCGCTTTGTGTTGTGTCGGGAATCGGCCGAGGTGGAGTGTGAAATTTGGCCGACCAATCGACCTTCTGGGAATGACTCCCGAGTAGATTCCAATCTGACCACTAAGTAGCACAGGGGGCGGCAGGAACCTGGTCCGCCGCCTCGTGACCCTGCTACAAATGAGATGGATACTATGCCCTACACCTTGTCCGGCACCCTCCCTCTCTACTGCATCTTCGTGCGTATTGGAAATCGTGGCATCGAATGAATTGTGTCTTAGCTTTGTCTCGCGGCGGATGAAACTGAAGTTTATTATTTGTTCTCCGGAACTAGTGACGGATCTCTGCGACTGCCTCACTAACTAATTCAGGTCATTTTCTGAAAAAGGGAAGCTTTGTGGAAATTGGCGGGAAGGCATTGCTAATTATGTCCATCATAGTCTGGGTCCCAGACTAGGACCACTGTCAGCCCGGCCCAAGTCATGATTTGAAGGTCAAGTTTATCAGGCGAGGATAGCCGTGGAACTTTCAAACTTTGGGCACGTTTATTTATGATAGCGTCATGAAACAATGGCCTATGTTAACTCGAAATGGCGTCTGTAAGCGATACGAAGGGGAAACTATGGAAACATTCCATCTTCTCATCACAAATATCCTGTGGAGTCGTTTCAAAGGTCTGTACACCACCGAAGACTCATGCATCGCACCCTATCATCACGCGTCTTTCCCGCATCGCATATTTGTTGCTCACTGCAAGATTGTACGTCACCTTTGTTCAGGTTGGTCTTAAAAGTAATCGTTGACATACCGGAGAGAAGATATGTATAACTGCAAAGGGATTTCAATTAGCTCATCCGCTAGCAGCCTTCTATTGTTCAACCCGTCTCTGCGTGTTGGTCGACACTGCCAATTCTCTACCCATTATGTCTTCTGACTTACAGTCTACTTTGGAGCTTCTTTTTCTCGATGACTATCTATCTTGTGCGTTCGCTCCTACCTCTAACATATGATTAATTTTACAGGTAGATACAGTGGCTGCTGTCACTGTTGTCGCATACGGCTATCGTAAGATATCTGTCCCTTTCCCTCTCATCCCAAAATTAATTTACCCCTGTAGTCCTGACGTTTTCTGGAGAGGCATGTTATTATTCTTTCGCTCGCCGAATGGTATTTGTTGGCTGACAGTGTAGCATTTAAAGATCGATACGTTTGGATAAGAAGGCGACAATTCTCAACGGAATCTGCACCCTGACAGTGCCGCAGCGCAAACCCTGGTCATGGATCTCAACGATGTTTGTTCTTGTGCGTACGGAACCTTAATGGACA
>JBBPLP010000204.1:0-36370 GCA_038089875.1 Fistulinella prunicolor
CGTTGTCCACAGCTCGTAACCAACGCGCGTCAGGCGGCGACAAAAGAGGCCATGCATCTCGCCGAACACGAGGGGATGAAACTGGCCGACGAACATCTAGATAACAACAATGGGTCTCAGACTACAGACACGGACGCGAACACGCAGAACGTACTGCCAGACCCAGACACGACGACGACGGAGATTTCAAGTGATGTTTTGAGCGCGCCAGTAGGTTGGGCGAAGAGGATGGTGGACAGTGCACAACAAAAAGTACAGGGTTTGCAAAGTCTTGGTTCGTGATAAAGATATTGTACCTCTTGTGTTTCTTACACGTGCTTGTTTATTCTTGCCGAATGCATTTGCCTTTGGATCGCGGGGTTGAGCAACCCGTCGAATGCAAGTGGTTCCTGATCTGCTTTGTAGACTTTGCAGACAGAGTGAAGCCTGGCTCTTGGGTGGCCAACGAAATGTTCGCAGATCCAGATTGGTAACCGCATGCACACGCACATCTTCGCTTAACTGTTTCACGAACCGTCAGGTACGTGGTTACAATACAAATATCTTACAATTACTTCCTTTACGGCCCCAAGTCAAGAACCGCAAAAAAGCAGATAGGCGATCGAGAACTTGATGACGCTGTCGAGTTAATACTGTAAGCCTTGACGTTTTCGCCGCGCAGGATCGTTTGAGCAAACAAACAAAAAGATTATCAAAACCAAATTGCTGAACGCGGAGTTCCGTCCCGCGCCTTTTAATCTGGCGACGGGGGAAAGTCTCCGTCGTGGGACCGAGAATGTGTCGCTGAGGGGGTGCCGCAACAGCCCTCCTGCGAGGCATTCTCCTTGGAGGGGTACTTTCCAGTCGATTTGGTGTGTCCATTGAGCTGACGCTCAGACTCGAATACTTTGACCTCTTCTGTTGTGTCTGTGTCGACGAGGTCGACGATGCTCATCCGTTTTGGAACATTGTCAGATTTTTGGTGTCATACATCTGTGAATTGGCTTTGGTCCGGACTGGTTGGGACCGATCCTGACCATCGGCTAGCAGCTAAGCGTAAAAAACCATCCTATTGATGTATTCGCAGCTTTATCTAAGATGTATCAACGAACTCTGAATTGAGGATGGGCGACTGCAGGGGCCGCCACGGTATAGTAGACGTGTCCGGTGAGTTCACGATCGTGTCCGGCCACCGCTGTGCTCTGAAACTATTAGATAAAATCCTAACCTTATATTCGACGCATCCTTTTTCTTTTTCGACACCCGACCATCCCAACTGTTATGACTGTATGAGCTGACAAGGCAGAGTTTGCAAGAAGTCTGGGATGTTGAAATTCCGACGACTGTCCGGGGGTTGACCGGCTCTGTTTTCAGAGACAAGTGTGCAGCTGGGCGACGGAAATTGCAAACCGAAGCGCGATGGTCGGACTTCCCTAACTGGCGACACCTCGTTCAAACAGCATTACCACAGCGAGAGGCCTCGCACGTACCATGGACGGGATTAAAAGAGAAGCCAACCATTCGTCACCAACACCCCACGCCCTTCGCGGTTTATATTGCAGTACCTGCGCGTCGTGATCTTCCGCTTTACCTCCTCGCCTGAATCATCCGACAATGGCTGCAGCCCGAGTTGCAGTGAGTTGCCCCCTTTCTTCCATCGTTTGAGGGAGATTCACGCTAGCCTTGCAGAATGCCGAAGTGGGCGCTCCTTCTTTTCAGGTTCCTGGTACACGGACTCACGTTCTCTGATCAGCGGCTCCAAACGATGGAACCGACGCATCAGGGGCTCATGAACTCGGTAGGACGTGGCGTGTCGCAACCATGATTATCCAGTGGACGTTGATAATCTTTCTCGCTACGTTTTCCATAGATCGTGACCGACGTGCGTAAAGCGGCAACAAGAGAGGCCAAGGATCTCGCCAAACACGAGGCGCAGGAACAGATCGGAGCGCTGTTTGATAACAACAATGGGTCTCAGAGTACAGGCGCGAATGCGAACGCACAGAATGGGGGGCCAGGCTCGGACTCGTCGTCAGCGAATCCATCAAACAATGACGATACTGGGTGTCTTTCTAACTTTCTAACTTGTCTAACCGCCGTTATATGTTTCTTGCCGAATATTTTGGGCTGTGACGGATCTTCGAGTGTAAATGGCTCCTGATGTGCTTTGTAGACTACCTGGTCCATGAACGATCAACAGAATGTATGTGATTTCGGATTGGATACCGCTTGGATAGCATCTTTAGTGTTTGAATGTTTAACAAACAGTTAGGACGTGGGCCACAACGCAAATATCTTACAATTACCACCTATACGCCGAGTCATGAACTGCAGAAATGAAGACTGACGATCGAGAGCTTGATGACACTATCGAGTTAATACGTTCAAACCAAGTTTTGACTCACACGACCGTCTAAGAAATTTAAAAAAAAAGGCCATCAAAACTAACTTGAAATCGCTCTGCCACTGAACGTGGAGTTCTGTCCCGCGGTGTCTGTGTTCAAGACACACGCGGGAATGAAATCCTCATTCAGCGACGCCTTTTGATCCGGCGACGGGAGGGAGTCTCCGTCGCGGGATTGAGGATGTGACGCAGGAGGTACCGCAAGAGCCCTCCTGCGTACGCATTCTCCTTGGGAAAAAACTTGCCAGTCGATTTGGTGTAGTCACTGAGCTCACGCTCAGACCCGAATACGTCAACCTCTTCTCCTGTCGTGTTTGTGTCGACGAGGTCGACGATGTTGACATGTGTGCCGCGGACGGCCTAGCATCGCCAATTAGAAACGGGAGATCGAAGTAGAGGGCAGAGCGTGCTCGCCTCTCGACACGCCTCCAGGTCATCCGGGATCGGCTCGACGTGCACGATGTAGCACAAATTCTGCCAATCACCAAGGCTGTCTTCGTCGGTGCCGTAGACCCGATTGAATTGCTGCACGAGAGCATCTTTGAAGTCGCGATGGGCATCATCTCGTTCGGGGTCGTGCCTATCCCAGCCCAATTCGTCGCAGAGACGATAAAATTCGTGCGACGCTGACTCTGTAGCGTCGTACTCAAACTGATAATATCGGGCAAAGAACTCCTCGAGGGGGGAGGGCTCGAATATATAGGGACGGAATGTCCTCCCGCTGCGCTTCTGTTGGTGAACTTATCAGACAGAGTCATACAGAGCTCGCACAAAGTCTACCTGTTTTCTTTTCGATGGCATGCGGAAGAGAAGAGCGGAATGACTCAGGGAGTCAGGGGTGCGGCGCTGATATTGAAGGCGAGTGGCTTGGCTGACATCACTCTTCTATAGAAATGAGATAATAATTTGCCAGGCTCTCAGAGCGCGCTCACACCGAGTGTTCGCGGGCTTTCATCCCCGAGTGTCTCAGTGCCAATGCGCACCCACTTGAACTCTCCGTCACAGGATTGAGAATTTCAGCGTTCCGCAACATTTCCAGCCGTCCGGGAGTTTTAACCAATTTCCAAGGAAACTTCTCCCAATTGCTCATCACTATATATGGCTGCTCTTCCATCATTACATCCATCTAAGCATCTTGAAGGACCTCACATCTAGATTTGAATCGTCGCCCGCATTAGGCACGTTCGCGGACTGCATCCGCTACCGCTCTCTCAGCAGCCATCGTGTTTCAGGAACAGGGAGGAGTGTTTTTTAGAAGCAACTTGCTCTGATCTCGTCGACGTTGCAACATCAGTCTCGGCGGGAATGACATTGGCAGAGAAATTCCCTGTACAACTGATTTCCTCATTCGAAATATCATTTGTTCTTCTGGTTCAGACCGGCACGACCGTGTGCGTCACCTGAATGTCGAACTACAAATGAGCTTCCACCCCGATCTGTTTCCAAAGGTAAGGGTGGTGCGATTTGAAGCGCTCGTATGATCATCCGTCCTGCTTTCCATAACCGGTCGAACCTCTTCAAACATTCTGCCTACAGCACCAACACATACGCGCTGTCTTTATCAAGCAGCGCGCCTCGCACGCATTGTATGAGAATAAAAGAAGCCACCCAGCCGACCATTCGACCCGCATCAACAGCCCCCCTTCATGGTGTACCTGCGCGTTCTGATCTTCCATTATATCCCCTCGTTTGAATCACCCAACAATGGCCAAGGTCCAAGGCAGAAACGCAAACGGTGCATCCCAGGTTGAAGGGAGTTGCCCCCTTCAATCTTCTGTCGTTTGAAGGAGATTCACGCTAGCCTTGCAGAATCTCAGAGTGGGCGCTTCCTCTGTTTCAAGTTCCTAGTACATGGACTCACGTTCTCTGATCAGAATCGGAGAGGATTCTGGTATGGGTTCTTTGGCCGGTTGTTCACCACGAACCAGACGAATGGGAACAACGGGATGGAACCGATGAACCAGGGGATCATGAACGCGGTAGGACGCTCACATAATTACACAGTGGGAGCTGATAGTCCTTCTCGTACGTTTTCCGTAGCTCGTGGTCGACGCGCGTCAAGTAGCCACAAGAAAGGCCATACATTTCCCCAAACACGAGGTGGTGCACCTGGTCGCAGCTCTTGATAACAACAATGGGCAGAGTTCAGGTACGAACCCAAACACACAAAACGTGGGGCCAGACTCGGACACAGCGACAATTTTGAGTGGTTTGGCAAAGAAGGCGGTGGATAGCGAGAGAGTATAGGATCTGCAAAATGATGACTGTGATCCAACGTTGTTATTGATTTCTTGTCGAGTGCTTTCGCTTTTGATGGAACCCTCTCGCACGCAAATAGCCCCTGGTTTGCTTGTAGACTTTCATGCATGACCAAGATCATGTTCGTGAATTCGGATTGGACACCCCATGCACAATATCTGAACGCTTGAATGTTTAACAGACAGTCAGGTGCGTGGGCTACAATGCAAATATCCTACAACCACCACTTATACGCCAAGTTTGGTACAGTTTGCTTCACATGACCGTTTAACAAAAAATATGATCAAAACCGCCTTAGGTTCACTGCTGAATGTGGAATTCCCTCTCGCGGTGTCTGTGTTCAAGACACACGCGGGAATAAAATCCCCATTTAGCGGCGCCTTTTGATCCTGCGACGGGAGGGGGTCACCGTCGTGGGATTGAGAATGTGTCGCAAGAGGTACCGCAAGAGCCCTCCTGCGTACGCATTCTTCCTTGGAAAAAATTTGCCAGTCAATTTAGTGTATTCACTGAGCTCACGCTCAGACCCAAATACTTCGACCTCTTCTCCTGTCGTGTTGGTATCAACGAGGTCGACGATGTTGACGTATGTGCCGCGGACGACCTAGTATTGGCAGTGTAGGTATGGATCAGACGAGAGACGGAGTGGAGAACAGAGTGCTCGCCTCTCGACAAGCTTTCAGGTCATCCGGAATTGGTTCGATGTGCACGATTTGGCATAAATTCTGCCAATTGCGAAGTTTGTCCTCTTCGGTGCCGTAGACCCGATTAAACTGGTGCACAAGAGCGTCTTTGAAGTCGCGATGGGCACGATTTCGATCGGGGTGGTCCCTATCCCAGCCCGATACGTTGCAGAGGCGATAAAATTCGTGCGACGCTGACTCTGTGGTATCGTACTCAAACTGGGGATGATATCGGGCGAAGAAGTCCTTGAGAGGCGAGGGCTCTGAGGAACGGGATGTCCTCCCGCTGCGCTTCTGGTAGGAAACTTATCAGATGGGGGCTTTCAGCGCTCGTACACAGTTTACCTGATTTCTTTTCGGTGGCATGCGAAAGGGAGTGGTGGTGGTGGAAAGGAGACGAACGAAATGAGTCCGAGTTGGCAGGAATGCGGGGAGCATCGTTCCAAGAGGTCACTGAATTTTGCACTCCGCCTTGGCCGATTCCCGACACGACCGGTGATAGGCTGATAAAGGCGAGTGACATCACTCCAGTGACTCGCCTAACTTTGAGATAATAATTTGCCAGGCTACTCTCGACCTTGTTCAAGATGGGCCTTTCCTCCCCCATCAACTTTCCCAAGTGGCTCAGTGCCAACGCACACCTCCTCAAACCACCCGTGAACAACTTTTGTCTGTACCGAGAGAAGGACTTCACCGTCATGGCTCTCGGGGGTCCCAACGAGCGGAACGACTACCATGTGAACGAGACCGAGGTCCGCCATCGTTAACCACCTCTGCCCTCGTGCTCACATAGTCGCGATCACACGCAGGAGTGGTTCTATCAGTACAAGGGTGGGATGTTGTTGAAGGTCGTCGACGGGGAAACGTTTAGGGACATTAGAATCGAAGAGGGCGAGATGTTTTTGCTGCCTGGTAGGCGGACCCCTCATTCTGCCGCACCGTCGCTCATTGCATCGATCGTACAGCAAACACACCCCACAATCCCATGAGGTTCGCAGACACCATCGGGATCGTTATCGAGGCTACTCGTCCGACGGAGTCGAACGGTAAGCTGACGTGATTAGCATTGACGTTGGCTCGTCGCTGATCGTTGGTCAGATTCGCTACAGTGGTACTGCCGGGAACCCGTTCATACGAAACCGACGATCATTCACAAGGAGAGTTTTCACGTCACCGATCTGGGAACGCAGTTGAAACCGGTGATCGAGCGCTGGCAGAATAACGAAGAGCTGAGGGTTTGCAAGGAATGTGGCAAGGTCGCGGCCCCCAAGTAGACCTGGCACTTAGTATCTTTATCTTTACCTATCTAGCTGTGCGGAGCTTGAATGAATGCTAGCATCGATCCTAGCGCGAATGTCGCCGGCGTCTGCCAATACTAACGTCCTTGCGGCTCGCATGCCCGCATCCGTCCCGCGATGTCATAATATGCAAGAACTCCCCACCGCGGCAGCGGCGCGTGCTCGTGTTCAGGACATGCTGGCACGGGATGATCAACTAACCCTCGAAGCAGAACTCAAAACCAGCCCGCTCTCGAAGCACCTCCTCCACGGACTCGCATATACCGTTGGTTCCGCGCTCGGCTCAGACCCACCCATGCATGAAGAATGCCTTTCCGCATTTACGGCCACGGCCACTAGCTCAGGGCTCACAGCGGGCGCGAAAGCATGGTCCAAGCATGCACATAGATCAGGAGATGCACACGTCGCAGGAGATCGCGTGGGGTGGTGGGGTGGTCAGCCCAAAGGACCCGTCGCATCGATCAACGAACGGGCGCTGGTGTTGTTTGGCAGGGTGATGGACAATGTGACATGGCGGAATCTGCACTGGTTACCACATCAGGTGCTGGTGTATGAAGTCAGGGTTGAAGAAGGATATGGAATGCGTTGGTCGCAGGATCGTGGTAGCCTGTCGGACGCGGTAGAAGCGGATTCAGAGACTGGTGAACCCGCAGACACGACGAAGACGTTGCGTGCGCCATGGATATTTCGCGGGTTTGTAGAACCGATGATGGAAAACGGACACGACGTTGGATGGAAACATTGAACAGACTAGCAATGCACAATTAAATACAGGATGGAGGAAGAGCGTGACAAGTAATATACGCGTGACTGTCGCGTGACCGACGGGAGCCGTCGACTCAGTACATTCCTTTGCACGGAACCACCCCCTTCACCTTTCCTTGTCGGCCTACACCCGTTTTCCGCTACAATATGGATGGACAATGTAAACGCGGTCGTTACAGCCATGCCGAGGCAATCCTTGGACCACAACTCGTCAGTCGTCTTGCGGACACCAAGGTTTTGTTAGTCGGGGCGGGTGGAATTGGATGCGAACTACGTCAGTCATTTTTTCATTTCGACCGCGCCTTCCTGATGCTTATTTGGCATGCAGTCAAGAACGTCGTCTTGACCGGCTTTGGTCACATCACACTCTTGGACTTGGATACCATAGACCTCTCCAACCTGAATAGACAATTTCTCTTCAAGAAGAAGGATGTCAAGCAGAGCAAGGCCATGGTGAGCGCGACAGTGCCTGGCTTCTCGACACGGTACTCAATCGGATCTGTGTTTCAGGTGGCGGCTCAAACAGCTGGCGCCTTTAATCCAAACGTTCATATTCAACCGATCCACGCGAATATCAAGGAACCCCAGTTCGACGTCGAATGGTTCCAGTCCTTTGACATCGTCCTCAACGCCCTCGATAACCTTGGTGAGTGGCTTCTCGCATTTCAACGACCCCGCATTCCATGACCTGCTCTTGCTGTGAGCTAGACGCGCGCCGACACGTGAACAAGATGTGCATGGCGGCAGGTATCCCTCTCGTCGAATCGGGTACAGCTGGATATCTCGGTCAAGTTCAACCCCTTCTCAAGGTCCGTCCCGTCTCCTCGAAACGCCCAACTGCCACCCACCTGTACATTAGGATCGCACAGAATGTTTCGACTGTATACCGAAACCAACTCCAAAGTCGTTTCCCGTGTGCACTATTCGATCGACCCCTTCCCAACCCATTCACTGCATTGTTTGGGCCAAAAGCTATCTCCTTCCGTGAGTCGATCAATAGCCAAATGACTCGATTTCATTTATCGGCTCTGACAGGCAATTATTTGGAGAAGATGAAGACGGCGGCACGGAACTGGACGAGGCTGAGAAGCAGGGCGAAAACGGTCGGCATCTATCATAATTCCGGGTTATCATGCCGATTAACGTAACCACAGCGCAAGAGATAGCGGCTTTGCGAAAGGAAGCAGTGGCGTACAAGGTTGTTCGCAATGCACTACGCTCCGCGGAGACGACGGCCGACGCAGCCAAGACTGTTTTCGAAAAGGTTCGTTTCCTCGTGGAGACAAGACTGCGTAACGCTGAGCGTGTGACGTGAACAAGGTCTTCAACGCGGACATCAAAAATCTGTTATCTATGGCAGATATGTGGCGTTCAAGAGAAAGACCGACGCCCCTCGACTTTGATGCCATCGTGGAAGGCAGTTTCGTTGTGAAAGAACCCACCAGAAACGTGGCGTCGTCCTCAAATTCCAAGGGTCACACAAACGGCTATGTTAATGGGGATGCTTCAAGGTCGGCGTCTTCGTCGAAAGCAAATGGCGGATTGAAAGATCAGCGTGCATTGACTCTTCAGGACAACCTCGCCCTTTTTGTATCAAGGTATGCATTTATATGGAGTCATGATTCTTCTCTAACGCAAGACACCCAGTACCAACCGCTTAGCAGCACGTCTGCGTGCTGGAGAAGAAACTATCTCGTTCGACAAAGATGACGACGATACACTTGATTTCGTCACCTCTGCCTCAAATCTTCGCTCAGCCGCATACTACATTGAGCGGAAGACCCGCTGGGAAATCAAAGGTTGGCAGTTATATCCACGAGCTGTATTTTTACGGGTTGTTGATATACATGAACAGAAATGGCCGGTAACATCATCCCCGCCATCGCGACCACGAATGCCATCATATCGGGATTGATCGTTCTGCAAGCGTTGCACCTCTTGCGCAAGTCTTATAGCTTGCTCAAGAACGTGCATGTGCAGTTCAAACCAGCCGTTCCGCTCGCTACGGTCAACCTTTGTCCTCCCAACCCTAAATGTGGCGTCTGTAGAGACACGTATGCAAAGGTCCAGTGCGATCCGTCGCGTGTCACACTTGGCGAGCTAGTGGAAGGCATCCTTGGCGATGGTGAAGGGGAGGAGGGAGGGACCGGGATGCGAGATATCAGTGTTTACGAGGACAAGCGGGTGCTGAGTGACCCCGATTGGGACGACAACGACGATCGTACATTGGAGAGCCTGGGTGTGACGAGGGGCAAGTTTTTGACGATCGTGGACGAGGAAGGGGAGTGGGGCACGATCGCCGTGGCCTTGTGCGAACTTCCGTGAGTGGTCGTGATGGCGGTTACGTTTCTCGCCGTTGGTGACCAGACTTAACTAGACCGAATCATTTGGCGGACGCCCCGGCGTTGATATTGCCGGCGTCATTACCGAAACCCCCCTTCCATCCTCGTTCACCCACACCTGTTCCTGCGCCGTCGCGAAAGCGAACTGCTCCCGACGACGATGTCGCAGACGTGGAACCGCTGGCAAAGAGAGCAAAGACGAACGGCGCGTCGTCAGGCGCGCCCGAGAGTCCGAGTAAGCAGAGAAGACTGGAAGAGGACGGTCTGGTTATGCTGGACAGTGCTACGGACAAGATCGACAGAGATGATGTCATCGAGATAGACTGAGAGTCCATGTCCAGGTCCCTGTCGTTTATTATCGTCGATCTGTCTTGTCGTCGTGCTAACACTGTTATGCTATCTCGTACCTTGGAGTTTTGCGAGAGACAAGGTTTGTTGGGTTTCATTTTCTGTCTTTCTTTGCAAGGAACCTGATCGACGTTTTCATAGGCGATACGCCCCGTACGTTGAACCTTGCAGTATTTCCGTGTTCCCGCGCAGGATCAAGTATGGAGCGTCAGGAATCTGATCGAGTTCAGGGATGAGGTTTTTAGTTCTCCAGCGTTCGTGGTGGCGCCTTCTTTATCGTAGGCAGCGCGTATGAATACATCGACGAGATGATTGAGGCCACAGGTAAACCCGACAAGGGTTAGGAAATGTACGCGATGGGCTGGTAGGTCGACTGTCGAGCACGTGGATTGTTACCCTTAATGTCGGTGCTAACCCAGACCATTGGGATATCGCACGATTCGTCGAAGCGTTATGCCGAGCTGGGAACGCTGACGATTGTCATGGAGCGTTCCCTCTCTATTGACATGGATAACCCCGTTAACCTGCCACTCACGAGAGATGACAACAGCTGCCCACTCCGCTCAAGCGCATGCAGCGAGTGTGGATCGCGCATCGTCCTAGGCTATCCTGGCGGATACGTGGCTGGGGCTCAGATGGTATTCGAATGTGTTTGTGGCTAGTGGTATACTTGTCAAAGTCGCCGGTTTGGTGCTATCTGAGGCGTGGCGATACCTGGAGAGGTTTGGACCGAAGGCCACCGGTGCAGAGATTAGCATTGACATGGTATAGGCTTCTCGCCTCGAACTCTTTTTTTTCGTGCTAAACGACCTTTTCCAAGAGCCATCCTCGGGTCTACTCCATGGGCGCGGCTAGGGCACTTCACATGATGATGAAAGCCTTGTACGATAAGTCATGAATGGGGACTACAATGACGGCGAGTGGTTATTTTTACGCCTGTCAATGGGGCGAGTTGTTCATACAACGACTTGGATTGTTATTCAAAAGATCTCTCGCACGATCAGAACGGGTTCGACAACGTCATGGGATTTTTCTGGGGCCCCAGCAGCCAGTGATGGACTGACTAGCACGTTCCTTCATTGGACCCGACTAGTTCATATCTGTCGAGGGCGTTTGTCAAGACAGAGCGATGCGTGTCCTTCGCTCGCCGCGTTACGGCAGAGGATCGCTTATCTGTGGCAACCATGGTTGCATATCTCGAATCTGCGCCCCAGGTGTATTCGAGTTTACTCTGATGCGTCCGTTTGCCGGTGAAAGATAATGCAAGCTTACATGACATTCTCGTTCTGGGCGTAGGCACCTGGGCGCACAGCTGTCATGGCTCCATTCGCCGTCCGTGCCGTTTACCACAATGAATGCCTCATATTTGCGGCCTTGTCCGAGGGGATAACCCGGGCATGACATCAGACCAAATTTGGGTGTAATTGATTTCTGTACAGTCATCTGCCTATTGGGATATTTTTCTTAAATTAGCTGCTTGGTCAAGACAGCGTCTGGTACGTTCTGTTCACTACGCTGCTTCGGCACAAGACATTGGTTGCTAAAATTGTTCACGCGATGGGACACGAGGAAAGCATTCGTTTGGTCAAGCTAGCGCCTTGGTACGTTCGGTTCCTGATCGCGATCTCAACGCGCCCCGATTGACCTCGAGGGCGGCGTGTGAACAATAAACATAGTCATAGATGGCGACGGCTACAACCTACGCTTGGTATCTCAAAAATATGTTCATAATGACGCTCGTTGATCGAGAGATGCCATCGGAGCATTGTGAACTTGACGTTGCTCAAGCGAATGACTTGCAACGATCCTCAAAGAGAGTGGCAGGTCGGCAGACGAAAAAAAGCCCCCATGGAATGACAGTTTTTTGGGCTAGAGGCTACACAATTAACATATTTCACTTAATAGTAGGCGGGTGTCAGCCGGGAGTGAATAATCGGGGCACGTTAAGATCGCGATCACCGCCGATGCTGACAGGGAGGGGTGCACCCCGTGCTCGTTTTATTCCTTGATCAGGTTAAATGCGCCCTTGGGATTTCCTGTTCCCTAGGAGAGCATTCAAAAATCATCCAATTATCATTTCTCGACTCAGTCGAGTTCGTTCATACGTTTACATGTTACATACATATCCGAGCCACAACAATTCGCGACGTTTGCAGCGACACACGAACAAAAGTGTTACACACAACACATTAAGAGGGGAGACCCAAGAGCCCCGCGACCACGTCAAGAAGGTCGCTAAGAAGATCAAGGACAGGAGTCAAAATCCCTTTGAGAGTTCCAACGAGGAACAGCCTCAGGAATGCGGCGAGGATTGTGACAGCAGTTCTGGTAAAAAAGACGTCGTGAATAAATCATAAAGTGTGGAAATATTAGAGCATGCGTACAGCAAGTTTTTAACGATGGTGAGCGTGGCAGACGTAACATAGCCGAGGATCTTCTTCAAGTCCGGTATCAAGTTCTCCAAGATCCCATTCAGCAACTGATAACACCAATAGTTCAGCTTTTAACATTCTCGAATTCCGACATGATATACTTACGCCACCGAGGCCAGATGCAGCTTGGCCCACAGCGGACAAATCGGACGCCGACCAGCTAGTCACGTCAATACCTTGGACGGCAGTTTGCATCTGCTGATTGGTATTGGTGACAACTGCAGTAATTTCGACGAGAACCGAGTCCATGCTAGTGACGTTAAGGGGGGACGCATTACTGATGGAAGCTGCATACGGGGAACGCAATCAAAAATATCCCAAAGGAGAAATGAATGGCATACCGAGTTGCTCACTCAAAGGCTGTAGTTGAGCAGTTGCTGCATTCAGGATGTTGGCGATGTTCTGGGCAGCATCACTGCCACTAGAGGTTGTGGCAGCAGCGTTGGATCCACTTGTAGCAGGGGCAGCAGCGACAAAGCTGGTGACCGCTAGGAAGACAGCGGGGATGAAAGAGAGAACACGCATCGTGTAAAGAGCACTGAGAAGAGTCAATGAAATAGAAGTCCTTTCGCTTGAAGAACCTGGCATTTAGTGGTGCATCCCCAGGGTTTTTATAGGGATGGGGAGGGTCGTAATCACGGCTACCTGGCGATGCGCCAGTTGTCCCGTGCCAAATGCATCATAGGGGGCTGTGATTGTGCAGGACGGGTGACTGAAGAAAGAAGCATAGTGAATTCAGTACCGAAGCGAAGTAGAGGAGTCTAGGCGGGTTACGGGTAAGTCAGACGGAGCCGAGGCCTGACATTGGAGCCTGATAAGTTCAGCAGGTTTTGTCGCAGTCCTGGCCAAGGTCCTGGCACGCCATCCTTTCCTGGAAGCACGTGTCTCTATGGTTTACGGCTAGATAAGTGATGCGGCGACCCCCTTAGCATCACGCCACAATGAAAGACTAAACAAAGTAGTATGCTAACTTTCCTGCTGGCACAGGGCCGGTGTTGCAAATGGGTTACCCAAGTATCATTTCATAGAAGGCGAGACTCATCATGCAATCATGCATCCAGAGAAAGCTACAAGCAAAGTCAGGAATGCATCGGGTGGGTTCGAAGTTGAACGAACCTATAATAATATCAGCTGCTAACCATTTGTAGACGCGGCTCCAACGTGTTCGCACGCCAGATAGTCGTTTCAATAGAACCACCAATTTTCCGAAATTAGGTGCTCTGCTGTAACCATCCGAAAACTCGGAGTGTGGGAAACATACTAGGTTGGAATTTGGAAAATGGTGCTCATCTTACTCCTTGCTTCTAGCGGTGCAGTGGCGACCTTATATCTCAGTTCAGCATAATTACACTATACTGGACCCCATCTATTCCCAAGTACGAACAATTGAGCTTGGGACAACCAAACTTTCCTTGAAACAATCAATTGAAACATTGATCATATCTATGACATAATGACATGTACATAAGTGTAATGGAACAGAACGTAATGTAGGTTCCAGTCATCAATCCGACTTAAATTTTACGACAAAGAGTACCCACCCGTGGAGCGAGGTTGCATAAACCCAAAAATTGGATAATGTCCTACTTACATTTCATGACTGACTCCTTCCTATCGCGTAACAGACCTGGCTCTATTGCACCATTTTACTATGGCACAACTTGAACTCGCGCAACGACTCGCGACTGCCTTTCTTTCGAAAGGATTGGTAAGTCGGACGTTTGAGAATCCGTGTGGCGTTAATCCCAACTCTTCGAAGCGTCTTGATCGGATCCACACACCATGCTTGCTTGATGTGTCGTAAAGATCCTGTGAAATTTCCCGCTCGAGCTCGCTGCACAATGACCTCGACTTCGGCTCTGCCATTGGTTAGATATCTAATCATTTGCCGAACCTCAAGTTATCTGCCTTTTTACACGCACAATGCAAGCGGATGCTGCCAGGCAGTTCGCGCTTGTTATTTTCAAGGTGAGTGTTATTCGGTTGCATGTTTTGACAGGAAATTCCCCAAAAAATCTATGTGCCGGGTAAGGACTACTTGGTTTGGTATAGCCTAAGAAACTTGAGCTTAGCTTAAAATGCTGAGCGTCAAAGGTGTTAAGTCGGACAACCACCCATCGCGGCAAGGACTCACAGCAAAGGTCAGGCACTTTATGCCCCCCCGTCTCAGGCTGGGGTGTTAGAGAGTATGTTTTCTTGACTGAGGGGCTAGAGTCGGACGCCGCACGACGTTCCTTCACCCGTCGCTCTACGACATGCCGCACATCCAGCCGCTCATCACTTTCGTGAAGCCCGTTATTGATCTATAGTTACAACACCACCTTCCCTTTCAAGTAGTATCCGTTTATGTAATAGTCAAGCACCCGCCTTCGTCATTAACCAGAACGCCCACCATATTTTGCACGATCCAGTGGTGCCATCGCAGACTCCCCCTCATGGAGATGATAATGGAGGAAGCACATA
This sequence comes from Fistulinella prunicolor, assembly GCA_038089875.1. Classification (NCBI taxonomy): domain Eukaryota; kingdom Fungi; phylum Basidiomycota; class Agaricomycetes; order Boletales; family Boletaceae; genus Fistulinella; species Fistulinella prunicolor. Next base: position 14,974 of record JBBPLP010000204.1, read on the forward strand.
TATGCAGAGAAGAAGATATTGTGTTAACAGAGCCATCTCACTGCTTAGCGAGGGTACAACTCGCAGTTATCAGAGTGCCGCTACACCACTCCCTAGGTTCAACCCGCGTGCTGCTCTACTGCTCCTGTCGTTTAGTCGTTTGGTAAATGGCATATTTTGTTCAGGTTCTACTCTCCCCGTGCCACCTCCATTTAGCCATATATATGTTGTGCATACAATTGCTACCACCGACACTGCGGCTGCCACATCCATTCGGGTACCATTATCCTCGGCGCTGCTGCAAGTTATGGTCTCTCTGGGAACAATTGTCAAGTGAGGGGGTTTAAACAGACGGAATAAGGAAGGCAGTCCGGTGGACTCGCATCCGGGTGAGATTCTTCACATTTAACTTCCCAGCGATGATAAGTTGTGCGCTGCACGGAGCGATCAGTTACTACTATGTCGATTTTTTTCTGCATTACAAGTAATGGAGGGCTTGAAGCTCGCTCGGCAAGACTGGCTCGTCGGATCCGAATTATCTATTTTATCCAGACATCTGTCAAGACGGAGTGGCGCATGTCCGCACCCACGTCACGTCGCAGGAGATTAATTGTACATACGTTCGTGCGAGGTTGGTTGTTCGGGCCCCTTCCAGCAGTCGTGTCTCTCGGATCGGAGCATCAGTACGAGTTACGCTCTTTTTCTGCGACAACAGCGCCGAATTCTTGCATTGGAGTGATTGCTTCTGAGAGATAGGGTAAGATATTCCGTACTGACATTTTACCGATCAAAGATAATGCATACTATTTGACGAATGACGCCATCGTCGTACGGGCAACAGCCTGAGGCGGCCAGCTGTTAGGTTGCGACCCTCCCCATCAATTTCTGTCAAGTTATCCACTCCGGATACAACCAACCCCGCATGGAATCAACTTCACACTCCACGGTGGCCGGCCCACCTCGTACATATACATATTAGTACCGACAAAAGGAGAGGTTATCTGATCAATCATTTATCGGCAATTCGCCGGGAAGCACTAACATGCTGGTTGATTAATTGATGAGTCAACCAATCCCGACCCTTCGGCCAATAGTTAACAACTGGCGGCCGTGAACCCGCCTTTCACTGCCGGCGTGTCATACGATTGGTGGCTGTGGTGGTGGGAGGAAATTTCTTGGCGGGGTCAAATATCGCTAGGAAGGAACGACGCATCGGGCAAAGCAAGAGTGCGCGAGAATAAGGCAATATATAAGGGCGTAAGTTGAACTTGGTCGTCTATGCGAATTACACGTCCAGCCTGAGGATGACCCGGTCATGTGCTCCCTTAGCAGTGGATTTACGCTGCAACTCTGACACCATCTCTCAACTTCACGGAGATGTCGCGCGAATGATGATGATCAATTCTCCGCGGTCAGAGTCCACAGGGCTAACCCAGCCGAACTCTATCGCGAAAGAAATCGGTAGCATGAGTCTACTATCGATGCACGATTCAAGAAGTGATTGATTAGACCTTCTTCCCGTTGCTCCCCCAATCAATCCCCCTTCTCATCGCTCTCAACGTTCATGATTTCCGTCGATCAAGCCTTCCAGGGATGGCATCCTGGCGAGCAGGCCGTCCAAAGGCTGATGTGCCTGCCTGAGCGTGTATCCGTTGCTGCGATCGTTAACAAACTCCCTGAGCAGCACCGTATATTTCATAGCTCCCGCCTCCAATACGTTCCAGTAACAACTCTCGATGACGAGGGTCGCCCCTGGGCATCCGTCCTTTGCTCCTCAGACGGCACACCAGGGTTCATTCGTTCCCCAACCAACACCGCTCTGAATATCTACGCACGTGTGTGGCCTGGGGATCCTATTTTCAACACCCTTGCCCACGTTGAGAGTAGGAAGGACAGATCGTTTGCTTCTGGGATCGGTCTCGAACCGAGCACGCGGAGGAGGAACAAGTTTTCTGGCTCGGTGTTCCGTGCGAACTTCGATGGCAACGATCTCACGCTGGAGCTCTCGGTCTCCCATGCACTGGGGTGCGTTATATTCCTCCTGATTGTCGGATACATTGGGAAACTTAAATCGGCCACTTCTGATCGTCGCACATTGATGGCGCATGTTTTTTTATAGGTTGTGTCCAAAGTACATCCAAGTGAGAGACCTCGAATCGCATCCAAACGTCACGCCACGGGTCGTGCACGACCGATGGCTCTTGGCGGAAGGGGAAAGATTGCCGCACGACATCGTTGAGTTCATTCATCAGGCTGACACGGCCTATCTTGCCACGTCGTACGTCGCTCGGGCCGAGGACGCCGACGTACACCCCTCCCGCGTTGGCACCAATCATCGAGGAGGGAGACCAGGTTTCGTCCGAGTGCGTCCAGGGGACGGAAGAACGCTCGTACTACCAAACTATAATGGTACGCATTACCCTCGTACACGAACCATCGTTCCGCGTCTCTCGTTCTCACACTTTTGTTTTATTTTTGATTTCCAAGGCAATCGCATGATGAACTCTCTGGGAAATATCTTTGTTACTCCTTTGGCTGGCATCGTGTTTCCTTCTTTCACCACAGGTGCAATTCTTTATGTCACAGGCACAGCGGAGACGCTGTTCGGGGAAGCAGCAAAGAAACTCATGCCAAGCGTGAGCGCGATCACCACCATCTACGTCACAGGCTTTGCCTTTGTCGAGAACGCGATTCCTATGCGCGAGACGCCCAACACGGCGGAGATCAGCCCGTACTGCCCGCCCATCTGTTACCTATCCGAAGAAACACCACCAAAGAACCCATACGAGGACGTCGCGCTCACGCTTGTCAAGACGCGTGTACACAACGACACACTCGCGACATTCACGTTCGAGGCATCGCGCCCCGTGGATGTCTACGCCAGCCAGAACGCCGTGCTTGATCTCTCCCACTTTGTCCGCGAGCGCTCACGCGCGCTTCTAGATGCCGACTGGGCTCCCGATGCGTCAGGCTGGGCCTCGTCTGACGATTGTGTGCGCACCTGGACTGTGTCTGTCCCGCCGACCCCGGCTGCACCCAACACGTTCTCGCTCACGATACGCTGGGTGAAGCAAGGACTCGTGACCCCCATCCTACATCAGCTCGCGCACAAGATCGATCCGCACCATAGCCGTGGCACGGGCACTGGGGCGAGCACTGCCATCGACGTATCCACGTTGCATATCGGTGCGCTGCTGCGCGGCGTCGGGGGTACACTACCACTTCCTGAGCCCCGAGCGGCGTGCGATGGCGGCCGCCAATTGTTGTGGATCGCTGGCGGGATCGGGCTAACACCATTTCTGGGTCTAACTCGCTATGTCGTCGGGCTCTCACGGCGCACCTACGGCGTGTGGGACGTGGCGCTCGTCGTGTCGTCGCGCGAGCCCGAAGTGATGCTCTCGCTCGTGAGCGAGGCGTACGAAGGCCGGGACCCCGCGCTCGTCGGTGATAGGAATGAGCATGGAGGCTGTGATGGCGATGCATGCGGCGAGGATGCTCGGCCCCCTGTCGACCTGATGTTCTCGATCCACCTCTTCACCGACCAGTCTCCCGCGACGCTCATTGGAAAACTTCCGCGCTTACCGGCGGCTGTCTCTGTGACCCTGCATGAGGGCCGAATTGACCCAGAGGGGGCGTTTTTTAGGCACGTCGGCGCGAGAGACAGGGAGGCACATATCTGTGGACCATTGCCGTTTGTGAACAATGCGATGACGTCGCTCGTCGCGGCAGGAGTAGACCCAGAGAGCGTGTTGAGGGAGCGGTTTACGTATTAGGGCATCGGTGTTTCCGTGTAGTTGGAATACCGTGTGTACGGGAATGGAAGGAAAACTGTCGGACCGGAACCAGGTGGTGAGCGCTCAAAGGCAATATGGGTGTGCTGTATGCAGGCACCCATGCGCTTGCCAGTGTCAGGCACATTTCCGTGGAAAGATGTTCTCGCTTTCGAAAGATCATTTCATTCAAGCATTCAGACGACCGGAGCAAACAAACAACATTTTTTATGCTTTATTTAAACGTTATCCAACTCCTCGGATGTTCGACCAAACCACAGCCTTTTCCGTCGGGAGAGAGAAGAGAAATTCTAAACTTAAAATCAAGGTCAGATGACAGTTCCGCATGGAGACAAGCGAGCTTGGACTCACTTCGACATGGGGATATCGTTGGGGATGATGACGACGGACGTTTAGGGCGGCCGAGCATCAACGGACAACGTGCCCGGCTTAGTCTTTTGCACTGCGTCCAGCATCTCCATCTTATCCATCCACGCCACCAATCTCGGGCTCAATAGCTTGCCCTCAGGAATCGCCCTGAGATCGGCCAGAAGTGGAAAGAGGAAAAAATCAGCCCAGGAGAGCTTGTCACCAAAGACGTAGCCTTCGGGGGCCATGTGGGCCTCGATACGCGCGAGGAATCGTTGGAGGCGCTCGACGCCCGTGGCGATGCTGTCACCGATCTCGGCGTCGGTGAGTAGACCGAGGTCTATCCCTGCCACGCGGGGTTTGACGACACCTATTTCCACGGCGGGGAAGCCTGAGAAAAGAAACGTCAATGAAAATGAATGACGGTCAAAAAAAATATAAAAGAAAGGTGAACTAAAAGGCTCCGATCAACATGTCGCGCCGATCGATCCGGTGTGTGCCACGAGAGAGACAGAGATGTGACATATCAACGTCCACGACAAGACGTACCATGCGCTCCCGCGAAGCTGACAAACTCCCACATCTGTTCACGCAGGACCGCGTGTGCATCGCCGTCTGCGATGTTCAGCGTTGGCTCCGGAGCGATGCGATCGATATAGCGCGCGATCGCTTGCGACTCGCGCAGCTTGAAGTCGACCCGTTTTCCGTCGATCTCGTGAATGATGAGCGTCGGTAGGAACCCGAACGGGTGGTGCTCGTATGCCGTGTCCGAGTGCGGCACGCAGCGGACTTGGTTGAAGGCGAGGCCTTTGTATGTGAGCCCGAGCGTGATCGAACGTGTAAAGGTACTAAAGGGGGTACCGATGATGGTGAAAGGCGGCGAGACTGACTCTGGTTGAGACATGACAAGAACGTTGAGAGGAAGGAATTAGAGCAGAGGGGGTTATCGATTGGGATTCTTATGTAAATTGGCCTGCTGAGCTGGCAGTGCGCGTGGGTAGGTTCGAAGCGTTCAATTGCTACCCAGGCTGCCCCGCCTTAACAATATCTACATGGGGAAAGTTTTCCGAGATAGACCAAAATACGCTTACATGTACGTATTGATTCACGAAAATTATATTACATAAATACATTGGAAGGGAAACCGTGAGACTCCTAGAGGCTATTTGTATTCAAGGAGATTTTCTCCCTGCCTTTCCAGGAAGGTGTTTAGGTTGCCAGCTAGAGAGCAAGCAATCAGCTCGCACGTTCGTCAGGAAGAGTGGGCTAACGAACCGGCTTGCTCTACGCCTGCAATACCCCGGAGTCGCTTAGTTTGTCGTAGGGGCACGAGGCCGGCTCGTTTTCATCCAGCAAGAAGTATTGCTTGGACTCGCGCGAACCAGAGTCTCCGTAGTTCTTGAGCTCCGGGCTCACAGGGATGGGGTCATATTTGGCAAGCAGCGCACGAACTTTGGCGAGTGCACCAGTGCGCTTAGCATCCGTGCTGAACAGAATGTCGAAAATCCACTTGGGCTGGAATACGATCGTGACGCCAGGGGCGTAGCGCGAGCGACGAACCTGGTGCGCGGGTGTCTGGATGACCGTGAAGAAGGGCTCTCCGCCAAAGCAAAGGCACCACTTGTCCGTGTCAATGTCACGAGGGATGTCCTGGGGCCATGGCTTCGTGTCGAGCTTGGCAAGGCCGTTGAGTAGCTCCCAGAACAGTTCGTTGTACTCTTCAACTGTCCTCTGGTGTGGTACCTTCTTGGCTAACAGGACCAGTGACGTGTTTGGACCGAGACCACGTGCTTGAGGCAGGTACGCGGTCAACGCAGTGGCGAGAGAGCGAATATGACGGGGGTCGGAGAGGTCGTCCGAGTCGATAAACAAGTACAGCTGATTATCATTCTTGAAACCCTTGGTAGCGTAGATGCACGGGAACACGAGATCTTCATCGAGCAACACCTTTGTGTAATCATCGTACGCGTCGCGCTGCCAAGTGCCTTCGGGGAAGGCCTCGGTCACTTGAGCCCTGCACGATGCTTTAGCTATGATCACACTTTGGCCGAAAGATTAGTCCGTTTACCTGGTGAAGGGTTTGCCATTGTATTCAGGCGTGTTGTCCCCTTTGACAACGGTGCGGATGGCACTCTGCAAGGTAGGAATTCAGCCTTGAAAAAACGCACCACGGCGAAGCATACTAACACTACCGGAGGTAAAAATGTCTGCTAGTCTCTTGAGAACGCTAGGAAGCCTGACGGACGCCGCGTTCGCGAAGATTGTGAGGAGAACCCCACCGAGAATGGACGAAGCAAAAAAACTGAAGTCGAACATGTGGAAGAGGGGGGTTTGCTGATGTCGAATAGAGGCAATCACCCCGCTTTTTAAAGCTTTTGGTCTCTTCAGAAAATACGAATACCTGTGCAAGTGTGTGGTGGACAACAACGAAGGCCCCGGCTGTGATTTCCACATTGAGTTGGCCGCAGAAACGTGCGTCCACTTACACTCACTGTCAGATGGGGCGACTCACCCCACGACGACGCACCATTGATCTAATTCACAGCTAATCCACAGCATAGAGCGATCAGCTGCCAAGAAGCATGGGAATGTTTCTAGTGCGTCAAGATCGGACGGACACAAACTTGCCTTTGGGAGATGACTCGGACTCTTAGATGGGATAAGAAGTTCATGGACGAGCTCTTGGCTTCCATATGTGCAAAAACGCCCGACAACCTTCGGAGGCTACAGCACAGCTGTTACCCATTTGACCCAGGCGGAAACAAGTGGTCAATATTGAGTTAACCCTGACGTTCCCGGCGACTTCCAACCTGAAGGAGAGTTTGGATTCTAGTGGGCAACATACAGAATAAGATACGCATTGTGCGACACAGTAAAACACCAGGGTTCGGACCGTAACCTCTGGTTGCAAGATGGATGGAAGGATAAATGGGTTACTCTGAGTAACTTGGTCACGGTAGGGAGGGGCGCGTTCGGATCACTGGGAGCAGGAAATTGATGTAGATCAGAAGAGAAAATAGTTATGAGAATGGAGAAAGGGCGAAGACAGACCAGTTGGTGAGAAGGAACGTGCAACTTGAAGTCGAATGAATTGTGGCAGCAGAAGATTCCGAGGAGCACTGCCACAGCGCGTTCGGCCCGGGTAATTCCAGTAGGAGAACAGGCTTGACCGAACGGATCACAAGACGAATGGGTTACCCCGCAACTCTCACAATGGCTCATTGCCTGCCATCAAAAAATGATCCATACTGCCCGCTGTCGGAGCTAACTCATTACCTTTCACTTTGTCTAGCACCATTTGGTCCCTTTTCACCGTCACCGTTTCCCCGACTTATCGGTTCTTGTCTGACATGCGTCAACAGATATTCTCCTCCTTCACGACTGGCATTCAACGATCAAATCACTCGTTCTCACCATCTCAACGATCATGTCAGAAAAAAATTCACTTTTACGCGACGACTGCTTACTTACAGACGAACCTTGTACATACTACCGCTGGGCGCCAGCGCTATAAAGTGGCCCCCTTCAAACTTCTGAGAAACCAGTAGTTCCCCTCCTGCGAACTCGAGGCCTGTACACGATGCATTTCTCCTCTCTCATTCCTCTCCTACTCTCCGCACTCTCGTCCGTGTCTGCCCAAACCAAGCGCAATTCCAGTCTGCCCTACTTTGACATTTACCAGGGTCCAGATTTGCAGCAGTCCATCGTCAATGACCCATCCACGTCGCTCGAATACACCCTTTTTGCAGGCCAGCCGTGAGCGCAGTCCATTGTATTCATCATAAGGCTTGCTCATTCTTGCCCTCGGTGCAATAGCTATCCAAACCCCTATATGTCAGACAGATTGGGTACTACCGGTCCCCTGCTAATCCAATCGACAAATCTGGTATCTATCTCCGTTTCTCGTGTGCTCGGGCGTCCCTTCTCATGTACGTCTTCCAGATTGAACAGCTCTCGCACTTTGTCCGAGAGCGAGTCGTAAGTACTATGTGTGTCCTACTTCTCCTGGTGCTCACACCTCGCGATTCAGCCTGAGCGCACTATCCACGCAAAGGGAGCGGGTGCTCATGGTTGGTTCGAGGTTACTACCGACATCGCCATGAACCATAGCATGGCCAAGGTGTTCAACGCTATCGGCAAGCGTACACCAGTGACGGCGCGTTTCTCTACCATTGCGGGAAATCTTGGTAGCCCAGACACCGTTCGAGACCTGCGAGGTCTTGGCTTCAAGTATGTTCTAGAAAATATAAAAGTGGTGCGATGTCGGCTGACGCAGCCTTCAGGTTGCGCACGGAAGAAGGAATTCTCGATTGGGTGCGTTGATGCCGGGCGTGAGATGACCCTCTAGATCCGATCCGTTTCTTGCAGGTGTTCCTCAACCATCCGGTGTTCTGGTTGCGTGACCCCGCCAAGTTCCCGCGTAGGTTTTGTTGTTTAATTTTATTCCCAAATGACAACATCCACGGCTGCAGACTTTATTCATTCACAGAAGCGCAATCCACAGTCAAACTTGCTTGACCACAATGTAAGCATATCCTTCTTCGCAACCCAGTTCGTTGCTTAACCTGCCTCCCCACAGAACTTTTGGGGTATGCACTCACGTGACCTGCTCCCTCACTTTTGCTGATATCCCCTGTTAGATTATTTATCTGCGAACAATGAATCCATCTACCAGGTAAGTCACATGCTTAACAGCCAACCTTCCAAACGCTCATACGATGTAGGTCATGCGCACCTTCACCGATTTGGGCACGCCCTATGGTTTCCGGTTTGTTCTCGCTCTTTCGCTTTCTGACGCCCAACTATGTCCTAATTCTGCTGCAGACACATGAATGGATGGAGTGGCAACACCTTCCGCGCTGTCGTAAGTGACACCGAGTGGTACTACATCAAGTGAGTGCCTCTCATCCGAAACCCGCTTTCCACCGTCCTGAGGGTTCACCAGGACGATTGCCGTCTCTGACCAAGGCATTAAAAATAACACTAACCAAGAGGCTATCGTGCAAGCGGGCGTGAACCCCGACTTTGGTATTTCCGACTTGTTTGATGCCATCGAAGCAGGCAACTACCCTAGCTGGACCATTTACTGGCAAATCATGACACCGGAGCAAGCCGAGAACTACAGATGTAAGCCCCGATTATGATTGGATTCTAAGGACATCAGTTGACTTGACATCAGACAACATTTTCGATCTCACGAAAGGTATGCCCACTGATGACCCCAATGGTCAAAAAGTCTGGCTAATATATTATCCATTCATAGAGTGGCTTCAAGATGAGGTCCCCTACCAGGAGATTGGCAGAATTACGCTCACGCAGAACCCGTGAGGCCGCAGAGCGCTCTTAGTGCAGACGGGCACTCACTCTCCCCTTTAGCACGAACTATTTCGAAGAGGTGGAACAAATCGGTTTCGATCCCTCCCACATGGTACCCTCAGTCTCGCTCTGTTTCGGCGCCCCCTGATGACCTTCCTTTAGCCCAATGGATTGGAGGCGACCGAGGACCCTACACTCCAAGCACGTTTATTCGCATATGGCGGTGGGTCCTTGTCGAAACTAACCACTTTTATTGCTTGACAAACTCAATTTCCTTTGCAGATGCCCAGCGTTACCGTACCGGCAAGAATTCCAAGCAACTTCCTGTACGCACTATTCCGATTTGACCGTGGTCCGGACCTTTTTTACTGACGACATGGTCACGGTTCTAGGTCAATTGTCCTCTCAACCCTGTTGGTAAGTCCCCTCGTGCTTCAGAAGAAAAGTCCCGCAGGAGTTAAAGTGACCATGCCATTCGATTTCTCCCACCACCAGCCAACTTCCTCCGGGATGGTGCCATGAGTTTCAACAACCAGGGCAGGCGACCCAACTTTTGGTCCCAGCAAGACATGCTCCAGCTCGAAGTTCGCCCGTACAACGACGAGAACCACACCATCTGGGTGGGCGGTGCGGTCAAGTATCTGAGCACGCCCACTGAGCTCGACTTTGACCTCCCGAGGATCTTTGTGAGTGTTGTTTAGGACGCCTGTCCATGTTCGAGAACGCTTGGGTGCTGATAATGATCGGGATGTGTAGTGGAATAACCTCACTCAGACAGACAAGGACCACCTGGTATACAACGTCGTCTGGCACATGGGTCAAGCGACGGACATGAGCATCATCAATAAGCAGCTCAAGATCTTCCAGCACGTCAACGAGACGCTGGGTCAGCTCATCGCGCAGGGGTTGAACGTGACCATTTCCTGAAAAAAGAGGGGGAAAGAGGGGAGGAATAATATGTAAATATACTTGATGGTTGAACAGGCGTAAGGTCTCGACCACGGTCTCTAGACCCGCTTTTTCCTCTTTCTATCTCACCATCGACCGTATTCGTCGATAATTTCCTGAGTACACGCAACGCTTACCATTTATTATTATTTTCCTTCTTGTTGCCATATTATGTGTGTTGATTGATGCGACCGGGAAAACTGATATCATGTGAAAAACAGCGGAGGGTTCCATTTTTGTTATCTTTTGTTCGGATCAATCTGAATAGTTATAGGCTCGGGGCCCGGGAATCACATAATACCGTAGTGCAACCTAAACTCTACAAAGTTACATTAAGCTTGTAAATAAGCGCTCGCCACCTTGTTCGATGTCTGATGGCCATAATCGTCACACACCCAGTCCCAGGGACCACGACACGATCTCCTCGCTCTCCCACGTATCTTTTTTACCTTGCCCTTCGCTCCCTCCGATGGCGGCCTGACGCTGCCATTCGACCCGGATGCCCACCGACGCATCGACCAACACCCGTGCGACACGTTCGACATTGATGACGACCGAGGGTAGTGCGCGTAGACCTGCGGCGGCGACACTGGACGCGAGTCCGCCGAGCGAGGTGAGGGTGGGTGCAGGGGCATGCGAGATGACTGTGCCGGGGCGAAAGATGTAGACAACCATCGCACCGTTGGACTCGGTGGCCGCGGATAAGAGGGCCGTTTCCACGCGGCCCTTGAGAGGAGGGAAGGGGGATGAAAGAGGTGAAAAGAGGGTGAAAGGGGGGAATGAGAGAAGAAGCGAAGCGAAGACGAAGCGAAGGAAGGAAGGAAGGAAGGACATAAAACAGGTTAGAAGGGAAATCAGCTTCTGATGCATATATGTACATATGAGGCAAGGTTTGTACACACCTTCATATTCCGGCTATCAGCTTCGAACGAGAACAGGCCGCTCCCAGCTTTACCAGCGCGGTTCGCCCACTTGGCACTGCAGTAGCAGAGCCGGAATGGTTGGTTCAGAGAGCCAACTTGGCTTTGGGTTTGCGTGGTCTGAAATTGGGATTGGGATTGGGCAAGTCGAGAGAGGAAGCGTGCGGCGTTGAGCGTAAACGTGTATGAAACACGTTCAAACTCTTGAGGAGAGGAGAAATCGTCGGCTTTACCACCTACGCACCTATGTTCAAACCGAGGTTGGAGCACTTTGGATCAGCCCACGGATTCGATCGCGGTATAGTATTTTAGAAAAGGAAGAAAAGGAAGAAAATCCTAACCAGATGCACGCCCTACAATCCGCAAGTGCCGAGACGAGCTCACTGTCTCCCTCGTAGTCCCAGACGGAGAGGTCCTCGCGGGTGATGATCGTCAACTTTTTGATGATGGCCGCCTTGGCTTGTTCCATGCGCTTCCCATCCAGGGAGGGCGGGCGTCGTCCGACGACGGTCACTTTGGTGATGCGATTGTCGACAAGCGCGTCCAGCAGGACGTGTTTACCTATGGAGCCGGTCGCGCCAGTGACGAGAACGTGCATTTGGGTTACTGATTCGGATGTCGAAGGAAAGGTCTGGTTGCACCAACTTTGTCACGGTCGTTCACGAATTTGCGCTCGACTCTTCCTCGTTGGATGGATCACTTCAAGCGTGGTTCACAGCCCAACGTCATTTAGGCTGGTGTTGTCGCTGACTCACTGAACAACGCATTCAAGCGCCCACGCGCATGAGTCACGACGACCGATTGGAACACAGCCTCATTAACACAGCCCCATTGGAGAAACTCGGGTCCAAACGTTCAACGACGATCGCACCAAAGGTTATTGGTATCTTGTGGATTGGACGGCAACCAGCAAGGTATTGGCTCAAGAAATGGCGACCCATGGCGGAGTACAGCGATTTGTTCCGAAACCGTTCTTGGTCCACCTCGGCCACCATTAGCCCCTAGGGGCGATTGAAGGGTGCACCGTGCACATTGTACTTCGATACTCGTGTCGTATTGCCTGCCACACGTGTGCGAGTCGTGTGTACAACACTCGTTCGAAATTCAGGTCAATGAGGTAAAGTACTCCGTTTGCCGTCACGGTCGATTCAAACTTTGATCTTTGAGAAAGAAAACGGGAGAAGCACTACCATTATGCTAGGACATATTCGTTTTACTTGGAGTTGGCAGCAGATCAGGTACGCATCTTTTGCAGTAGTAAGCATACTATGATCCCACCGCACCGGTGTTTACTAATAACATTCATTGCACGCACGCTCAGTTAGTAAGCCTCCGGAGCGCATGCACGCCGCTTATGATATGGCCGTGAGCCGCTGGCCCTGAGGTTCGGACTTGATATCTTGTGCGTCAGCATCACTGATCAGTACCTCCGAAGCGGTAGGCCAGTGCACCCTCGACCAATTCGCTGATGTGTCTCAACGCTCATTCCGGCTTCAACTTACCCTTAATTGACGCGCCATATCTAGTGGGATTGTTGATAGGCTACTGAACCATATCACCGTGATCGTAAACTTATCGTAGAGTCCGAACGACGTGCCCATACTCGATAGTTATCTGTGGCTGTGAAGCAGTGAGGTAATGTACTCTCCGAAACTCCAGAGTGATGGAGCATCAATGCATCATGGCCCATCATAGCCCATCACATCACTGGCATGATGCAACCACAATGCCAACATTTAGTCAACTAGTGCCTGAACTTTGCCACTCATGGAATTACTGGCCGCGCGCGTGACTGGGGATCCTCTGGCTAGGACCGAAGCTAACAATATTATAGTGACAAGTTGTCAAGGCTACCTAACTAAGTGTAGTTCTTAATATCCTTTGTCTTCCGATAGATTGCGCCATACATCATAGACGTGGAGAAGCAGTGTATGGGGTCTCCAGTATAGGAGACAGTGGTGCGAGAAGTTCCGTCAAATAACCGAGCACGCCAAACTGGAACGCTCGCAAGTATAAGCCACTACTTCAATCTGAGGCTTGACAAATGGGCAAATAACCAACGAATATTATAAGCAGAGCGCATTGCAGTCGAGGTCATTGTGCGGCCTCGGAGCTCGAGGAAGAAGACTCACAGGACCTTTACGACACTCATCAATCATGGACTTCGATCAAGACGGAGTTGAGATTTTGGTGCCACACTGATATTGTTGAAACGTCCAGACTTGAGGCTGGATTCTGTAAATGAATGACTGCCGTGATCTGTCAAACAACTTGTTGCGCCGTAAAATGGCGCAATTCCCTTTGAATGGAGGGAATTGCACCGTTTTACGGCTAGAGCAAGGTGCGACGTGTGGGATGGAAGATTTCTTCTCTGAGCCAGTCCTGTGGCCATTGTCTCAGGTTTCGGGGTGTATACAACGTCATTCCATGGGTACGTACGTGTTTTTTGTCGTAAATTTCTGTTTCGCTGTGAGTGCCACTGCCAGGCAGGGTTGCTGATTGGCAGTGCCAGAACCTACATTACGTTCCGTTCCATCATAGTAGACGAGTATGATGAATTATTGAATTGATCGTTTCGAAGAAGTAAGTTCTTTCATGTTCGACTGCTCGTCCCTAGAAACTGCTGAGTTGAGATATGAGGTGGCTATCATCGACACGAAAGGCAAGCAAACACACCTAGCAGCTCCTCTGGTGAGCCTATCGGTCGTGGTAGGTCTGATAGTCTAAACAGTTTTTCTCTTTGTTTTTTCTCGCCAGGATCGTTGTAACCACGCAGACAGATGAGAGAGAATTACAGCATAGAGTACCTAATTTGGAGAAATTGTTGATCATATTGGCAATTATCCGGCGCGTGCACTGTGGAGCCGCGTCTGCAATTGGCTAACTCATTCCCTGTCAGACTTTGGCTGCACCTTCCTCCAGCGAGTTGGCACGATGTTCCAAATATTCGTCGCTCTGGATGAAAAAACGCTACTTGGACACTTGCAACGCACTTACAACAAACATGTAGACCACCCGGAACGTTACCGCACTGTGTATAACGGTTCATTGTGACGCCAAGGGAAGTCGAAATTCCGCAATCACTTCACATATTTAGGCGTTACGACATCCGCCCATGATGCAGCAAACACGGGGCGACAGCTCCATCATTAGGTGGTCATGTTTATGACCCTCTCCAGCCCTATAAAAACCCGGGCGTGTAACACCAAATCGCCAGGTTCTTCTGCCTTTTTTTGCCCCGTTCACTCCTACCATCAGCCCTTTACACGATGCGCGTTCTCTCCATCATCCCTGCACTCTTCCTCGCTGTTACCAGCTTTGTCGGCGCTGCCCCCACTGCAGACTCTGACAATGATGCCAGTGTCCAGGCCATCGCCAACGTCTTTACTGAAGCTTCTAGTCAACTCCACCCTTTGAGCACAGCACTCAGTATGTAATCCACATCTCTTTTGAAGTGTTGAATTGACCGCGATCATCGCGTAGCTGAGGCCCTCAATGCTAACCCCCGTAACGTGGATGCGGTCAACACGATTCTACCTCAAATCACGAGCCTTGTCACGAACACCGTTTCGCAAGCGCAGAGTGCTAGCAATGGTGTTGACTTGTCTGGCTCCAACTTGGCCGCGGTGGGCGATGCCGCATCCGCTTTTGGTAACGTGAGTATATGCGACGGAATTTGTGATGTTAAAGGCTAAACCGTCGGTTTCATCAGTCTGTACACGGGATCTTGGGCGGATTGGTGCCAGACTTGGAAGAGCTTCTCTCTGAAGTAGGCTCCGACTTGGTCACCCTCGTTAACAACCTGCTGTACGTGTGCCCCTAAAAATCGTAATTCTGAAGACTTATCCACGATGTTCTTTTCTAGATATTCCGTCAACGTGCTCACTACCTTCCTGCAACCATTCCTCGTTTATACCCTCGAAGGCATTTTGGGGCCTGTTATTGACCTCCTCGACAGTGTTCTTGATACTGTTCAAGGGATCTTAGAGGGTCTCTGATTTAATGTGTGAAACACTTTTGTTGGTGTGTCGCTGTAAAGGCTGTTGGTAATCCTTATGAACGCACTACGTAAATTCTAGTATGAACGAATGTGAGTGTCCAGGAATGGAAATTGGATTGATTTCGGTTCTATGGTGGTAACTGGCATCAACAAGTGCCCATCACGATCTCGATGTATCCCAACGAGGCCAGCGTTTACTGATATCCGCTTGTTGTAAAGATACCTGGAAGATGTGAAACAGTAACATATCTCGCAAGGTAACTGGAGAGTAATTTGTCCTTAGTCAGTCATCGAGGAATCAACTTTGGTAGGTACTGGTAGTGATTGATATTCAGGGTCACAGCCGAGTGGCACTGAATGCTAACCGACTTTGCGTCGCTAGACTATTTCTCTGATGCAGGGCGAAAGATGTGTTTGTCTACCAAGTTGTCGGCGTCATATTTGGTCTGCTATCTTCGAGCGCCACCGGAGCAGCCGTGGTGCAAGATATCTCTTGTTTATGTCATACCCACAGGGGCGCGCAGGCGTGAGTGACTCTGCCTGTCCGTATTTCAGCCGGGTGAGGTAATGTACCCTCGGCGCAAAACTGATGGGCCTGTAACTGTCGAGGAAATTAAAAGAGGAGGGCGCAGATCCGGGCCATCTTTCCATGGGGCACGACCATAATATCATGACATTAAACATTAGTCCTCCGTCCGAATCAGCAGCGGCCATGTCAGGCTGTTGGGAACGCGAAAACGGCCATGGCATACGATTGGATCAAAACGTTCCAGGGAGGGTGGCTTGCCATAGGACCGACCTGTCGTAAATATCCTGCGAGTTTCTCAACTTCGGCGCACAACGGCCAACGACTCCGAGTTATGACTAACCTGAACTATTCGTTGGATGCTTGTTCAGTTATCAAATCTTCCAAGTGCGTTCGCCATCATCACATGTACAGATTGGCAAGTTAGCAGGGTTGGCACACGACAACTTGAAGATCAGCGGTATGTACGGGCTACCGACAGTAGCCGAGCGGCACTCTCAGTTAGTCGTTAGTTCCGACCGGTGATCGTTTCACTGTGTCAACAGCACCTAGTACGGCAGCTTCGACCGTAACTGATCACCGGCTCCTACATTTAACCTCTCAATTCACCTCATTCTGCATCCTCAGATAGACTGGCACATAGATTTCGAGAAGCAGTGCATGGGGTCTTGGGAGAACATCACTCAGACTGACCCGGAGGTGATGTGGGATGAGCCCCGACTTTGAAAGTTGTCCAAGACGCCCGGACTTTTTCTTTCCATATCCAGACATGTTACACAGACGTCATGAAACACTCACAAGATGACGAGCACATTGAACTGCCGGCATGACTTGCGTTGATGGCGGCAACATTGTATGCTCCTGGCAAGGACCTGACAACTGAGCAGAGGCTCGCCTGACAAGCTTTGTTACAGTCTAGCTAAATTGGGTTCGTCACACGCCTTTCGGAACAATTCACAGGATGTTTACGGGACTGCATCGATCATCCGTGTTCCTCCGATCGAACCTTCGGCTATGACGACAAGGTTGGTGTAGCGCCATGGTCCGATCCCACGAATTTCGAAAAGCATCCGGAAGGAAGAATCCAATGAAATGGAGAGCTGTCGTGATCTTGTCAAGCAAGTTGCACCAAAAAAATGGTACGAGTCACTCCAACAGCGCTCGGTGGGACGTGCAATTTCAAGGCCCGGTCTGCAAGTCATGCGTAGTGGGAAATTGAAACCTGCAGGACTTGACGTGCCTCAGTCGGACTAATTTTTCTTGTTGGTTGAACCTCGTTCCACGGGTACGTAATTTTTTTTTCATGTTCAATTGTGACGGTATCAGTTGAAACCTTGCATTTCGTTCGAAGCTACTTACTATAGGTATGGAACACTCGATTCACAATTGTTTGAAGGAGACATCGAAGGTTGCTTGGTTATATTTGAGAATCGGACACAACCCAACTTGTGGATCGGTCTAAATAACGTCAGACGTGACGAGTGGCACCTGGCACGGTGGCACGCAAGGTACTAAGAATAAGCGCACCCGTTCCGCCTTCCATATTGCATCAGATTGATCCAACATTATATGGCATTTCTGACTGCTGATACTGTGCACCGTCAAGACTGTAGGGCAAAGCCCCACTAGCATCAGTAGGATGGTTTTTTACGCTTAGCTGCTAGCCGATGGTCAGGACCGGTCCCAACCAGTCCCGACCAAAGCCAATTCACAGATGTATGATCATACACTCAGCCTACGAGCCACAAATGCGAAAGTACTGTTGGTCAACTTTCTTGAGGCTCTGAAGGTCTGAACTAGGTTTTTTTTTCGGGCTCTTTAGTGGCCGCTGTCACGATGACAGGGTGACGATTATATTGTACGTTGAGGATCACCTGCCGTGGCAGTTAAATCCGGTTCAGGCATGAAGTTGGCGTTTGGTTGACAAAGAATTACAGCACAGACTACCAAATTTGGAAATATTTATAGCCGATTGGAATCATGTCTACACGAGGTGTTTGATTGGCTCTTCTTGAAGCCCACCCCTCCATGACTCGCCTGTAACATGTCTCTCGATGCTAAAATGCGCATATCGACGCTTTTCAAAAACATCATCTGGATGCAGCGACGACACAACATTCGGACCAGGTTGCCAAACATTGACGTACTTTGTTGAGGCTTCTTACTACTACTGTGACGCTCGGGTAACTTGAAATTTTGCAATCACTTTACGCGACCGCAAGCGCGTCGGACGCGGCGAATTACATCGTCAAATTATTAGCCGCGATCACGACATTCTCCAGCCCTATAAAAACATGGGCGGTTCAACTCCGACCTCCAGCTTCCTGCTTTTCTCTCTCATCCTCTCTCTCTCGCGACCTTCGCACCTGTCTACATCTCGCTCACAATGCGTGTCCTCTCCTTTATCCCTGCACTCCTTTTCGCTGCTTCCAGCTTCGTCGCTGCCGCCCCCGCGACGGCTCCCTCGACCCCCGCCACCTCGGTCCCCGCTTGTGGTCCTGATACGACCACCCCCAGCAACCCAGGCCTCCAGGCTGTCGTCACCGTCATCACTGACGCTCAAACTGAGATCCAAGCTTACGTCGCTGAACTGAGTATGTTGGTTGCTTTTCCCCTTTCTGAATATTTTGCTGATTGGTGATTTATAGCGACAGCCACTCAGGCCTCGCCCGCTGATGCGACCACTATTGATGCCATTGTTGTTAAAATCAGTGTTGCTATTTCCGATGCCACCACCAAGTTCCAATCTGCCACTCAGGGTGTTACGGTCACTTCAGCTGACTACGGTGTCCTTGCGGAGGTTGTTTATGGTGTCGTTATCGTGAGTGTATTTTAGAAAATTTAAGAAATTTGAATACTGATCACGCGTGTCGTTAGTTGCTGTCGACGGTTTTGAGCACATTGGTTCCATACCTCAGGATGTTGGTCACTGGCGCCGTGGGCGTTGTGGGCCAGGACATTGGTAAACTGGCGTAAGTGTGGTTTTATGTCGGTAGGTCAAAGTTACTCAAAGGCTTTTCGTACAGGGTCAACATCCATGTGTTCCTCGGCGCCCTGCAAACATTTGTTGGCGTCACTTTGGGCGTCACTTTTGTTTCCCTGGCTCAGCTTCTCGCTATCATCATTGCCACCGTCGCTGGCATCTTGGGTATCTCGCTCCCTTAGGCGTTAGTCGAAATTTTTTGTTACCCTATCACTAAAATTGCTGTGACGGATGAGACGGGTCTAATAGAACATGTGGATTAATAAAATTCCCCAGGATGGTTGAGCTTTGCAGAATGAATTCATCGTTGCCGTGCCTTGTGTGTGCTGTCCGAAAGTGATTTTAAAGCAATGAATAAGTATTTTATGTCTGAATTTTTTTTACAAAGTTATATACTGGCTATTGTTGTAATTCTACATTCTCGCTCTGATCATCTGTTTAATACTGTCCGGTTCTAGTACAGACTGTGGGTATGGTAATTGGGTTGTTCTCAGGTGTTCCCAACCCCCATCAACGACGAGCACTTGTCCCGTGATGTATGAGGCTGCACCACTTAATAGAAAGACTGCCGTGTTTGCAACATCCTGCAAATGACCGTTGCGACCAAGCGGAAACGGATAGAACCTATCTTGGGTGCTGGTACCCGCAGCCTTGTTGGAGAGCCGGGACATGCCCTCCGTATTTCCGATCGGTCCTGGGGCAATGACATTTGAGCGCACGCCGCGGGGGCCTTCTTCAACCGCCAAGACCACAGAAAGCGCGTCCACCCCGGCTTTTGCGGCCGAGACGTGCGCCTGGTAAGGGGTGCCTAAATACAGCATAAATAACTTGCACAAAGTGGTCGGGAAAAACGGAAACGGTGAACCCTTGCGAAAGCACCGCACCTTTGTAATGCAGGGTTGCGCTGACGTGGATGTAGGCGCCGTGCGACTCGCGAACGTGAGGTAACGTTGCCTTGATGGTGTTGAATGTTCCATTCTGTAGATCCGAGGTCAGTCAGACAGTTGATCAATGGATAAAACGAGGGGGAGGATACGTGCGGTATCAATGTCCATGACCGTCTTGAACGCGTTCTCCGACATACCATTGATGGACGCGAGGAAGTTACCCGCTGCGCCTGTTGTTGTTTTGTTTCCGAGTCAACGACATGCATCACACGAAACTCAACAACGGTGGAAGGGTGGGCGAAAAGGCGCCACAGGAACTTTTGAAACTCCAGCACGTACCACAGATGACAAAATCGAGCCGCCCGAATTTCTCGATTGTTTTGGCGACCGCATCTTGCAGTTGTCGAGGTTGTCTCACGTCGGCCTGCACGGGAATGCATGTCTGGCCTGTGGCTTGCGAGAGTTCGTTGGCGCTCTGGGTGAGTCTTTCGAGGCTGATTGGTAGATATAGACCGAATAGTCAGGCCACTCGACAACATCGAAGCGCGAAGGACTCACTTGCGTCCTATGATGACCGCGCTCGCTCCATGCCTCATCTTTGTACGGTCTCTATCAGTTCGTTGTGCCACAAACCAGCTAGAAGCTGGGGGACGTACGATGGACTCTGTCATTGCCTTGCATATCCCAGACCCACCTCCGGTACAGAACAGCACTTTTCCCTTGAAGATGTCTGGTTTGAATACATTGGTTGATACGGGAGAAACAATGAGTCTGGAGGACATCGTTGATGAGCACGAGAGGGATGGACGGAGCGAGCGCGATCAACTTGGACCCGCCTCGTTCCGGCGACTGCGCATCCCGGTGAGCCGGTCACCAGACCTATTGATTTCCTATCCACGTGACTAAAACGCGTCGCTTGAATGGCATATGTTGCACTTTGAACCTCGCCACCATTCTATCCAAGCAAAGGCGCTTTTTATTTTTATTTATCAATTTTCGGGATAAACCTCTTCATGACGCTCCTTTCGTTATTCATGACAAGTACTGGCATATTCTGCTTCGTTCCCATCTCGCACAGGCTCGTCGAGAGTGGGATCATCCCTCCATCAAATAGCTGGCTACCTTTTGCTCCCGCACCTGCATTCTACTACGCTCGAAAGAATGAATGTGAAGACGGACTCCGGTTTCTACTCGCCGCCCCCGACGGCGACGAAGCGGGGAGCACTTTCCAGCCAGAAGCTAAAGTAAGTTCCTCCCGTTGTACCGGCGGAATAGGAGAGATGAAAAGACTGGTATGTGCAGGAGCATTTTTGTCACCACAACCAAACGCGATCACCGGGCCCTCAGGACCCGATGTACTCTGCGACTATGCGCGAATGGGGCATGGAGCATACTCCTGCTGCCTCGCCGTCGCTCGAGCGTCCCGCTACGCCTTGTCTCTCCCAATCCGTGTCACCGTTTGTCGACACATTTTACGGGCACGAATCCGCAAGCTTCGTCAGCCTGCCAGTGAGCGTAAGTTTTCTGTTATCCTAGCCTCGGCATTCGAGTCGCCTATGCTTCCCTCCTTTTTGAGATCGGGTTGAAATTGACACTTTTAATTTTCGTTCACAATATAGGACGGTACGCTCTGCGACGACTGTGACACGCTATTAAGGCGCGAGATCCCCGTTGACCACATTCCGAGCGTCGTACGTGC
>JBBPLP010000205.1:0-36346 GCA_038089875.1 Fistulinella prunicolor
CGGTATGTGCTCACGCAACAACATGCGACCCACAGTACGACCATAGAAGGATTGAGTCTCCAGTTTCATGAACGACTGCGGTTGGTTGGTCTTTACATAGAAAACTGCCACGATGGAGTCAAACGCGATACGAAAGCCCATGAATTCGAAATCTCACCAGCACCAAGGTCGCGCAGAATATTGACGAGGTAGCTATCTTCGGACGACAATTCGAGATTGGACAGAAAACCGCCGAAGCCCCAACGACCTTTCACTGGAATATGGTCCTGAACGTGGATAAGAGCACGCTAAACGGAACCCTACGGCAGACACGCACCTTGAGAGAGATTGGCAACCCGTGCAAGGGACCAATTGTCGTTTTATGCGCCTCGAAGTAAGCATCGAGTTCCTTGGCTTGCTGGATGCCCTCGTCAAGGAAGAAATCCGTGAGACAAGCAGTCAGCTGATGCGCAATGGCAGCACGTTTCCCAAAGGCTGTGACCACCGCAACGGCGGTGAGCGAGCCTGACGCGATCTTTGTTAGAACATCTGTTGCGTCCAGCTCAGTGATAGCAAGTTCCTCTTCCGTGAGGATCCCACAAGTCTTGGGAACTGAGGTAACATTGAGGGGTGGGCTCTCAAGGAGCGATTGTGGCAAGCGACATTCGGCTGGAATCTGACTCTCCAAGCGCGACAACTGGGCAGCCACCAGTTGTTTAAAGTGCAGGGTGCCTGTGGAGCCTTGTGTCCTAGAAGAAATTGACATGGGGAAATTCGGTTTGGTACGAAAGTCCTGGGGTGAGCGGCCTTTATACCCCACTGATATAAAAGGGGTACTTACCCCTCTCGGCCTGATGATTGAATCTAAAATAAGCTGAAACGCATTAATGGTGGTTTGCGCTCATCTGGTAGGCTAGCTGTAGGTATGTGAACAGTACCTGCTTACTGACACTCGCATCCAAAAAAGGCGGAGCCTTCCTTTCAAGTAGGGGCCTTACCAGTAAATCCCGTGCGGAGCTGTCCATCCGATGGCACCAGTGCGGCTCTCGAAGCAAAACAATGCCCTCATTATTTTTATCTGCGGGTAAACCGTCATCCGACAGTGAGCCTCACCTGCCATCAGATACGACCATGAATGAGAACTGCCTTTTTAAATCCATCTCTACATCTTCATCCCCTACTCTCTCTAGCTAAAGGTACTCTCCCGAGTTCGCTCACGCCTTCAACAATATCGCCGAAGGCACGAATCCCGGTTGCTGCACGGCGGTGCACAATCGTGCTAGATGAAACCCTGTTATTGGTCTGAGGATACCTCATTCCGTCGAGCTTCTTGACACGTGTATGTGCAATCCAAACGAAACTGTTCGCAAACCCCACAGGGAAAGCTCCAGACAGGCCTGGAAGAGCAAGGAATCCAACAGGGGTATTCGTTCCAGGCGAGGACGACTTGTCGCTATAAGTGGCCTATGGTTTCAATATCAGCCCCACTTCGCGAGCACGTTATGTAAATGGTACAGGTACCAAACCAAAAAAAAGGAAGCATATCAGGGAGGTCAGCAGCTGAATCAACGACGAGCCCCGCCAGAAAATGGCTCTAGACCAGTGGGACGATATCGTATCGAACGTACATGTCTCCCAGCGTCTCCGATTCCATGTAGGACGGTGGATTTAACTCCGATATGGTGCGGTGCGGCGACGCAACGCAACGCCAGGTATTCGGGCGACAATCAGACGTCACTGCTTTACTTTCCAGTGTTGCAAATGCGCAAAGCGGAATAGATCGCACATCCAGTGTGACTGCACCCTACTCGTGAGTCTAACAAACCCTTTCTGAAGGATTTGGTCGCACCTCAACCCAGGCCACGATTGCACCGAGGCTAGCCTCCCAATCAGTCAGAGGCAACATGTCTTCTTCAAGTCAAGGTGATGACGGAGCGTCTCTCCACCGCCGTCGAAGTAGTGCGCGCGCTGAGGATGCCAATGCGTGAATTTTGGCAATTCCATACCTAGAAGAATGGGTCATGTACTTGTGCAGGCCAGGTCAATGGCATCATACCACAAGCCTACCTTGACTGGCTTAAAAAGCGGCCACCGCTCTAATTTAGTTTCCTTCTACCTACCTCTCGCAAGATCCCACATCCTGCAACATAAGTCATATTTTTATCGCTCCTGAATCCACGGTTTTATTGGTAAACGACCTAAATATGACTTGGGAGAAACCAGCTATCCTTCTACTAAAAATTGAATCATGAGAAGACAACATGCATTACAATGCCGAGAAATCTATAACCTTGAAATGTTGTGGTGCTTTGCAAAATAATTACCCACCTCACCACGGGAAGAAACTGTTCGTCGGTCAGATTTTGGCGAGAGAATAAACTTGATATGCAGTCCAAATGGTTACGTAACGGAATATTGCCAAACAAAGGTCAACAACCCGGAAGATTTTGAGTTTCTGGGCAGCTTCATAAATATTGCGAATGACCTCCTTACCTCTGGTCGCTCCGCTGTTCCCGGCAGGGAAGGAGCCCCTTCCTCCCGGTATCACAGAGGAAGAACGCGAACAATTCCTACAAGCCAAAAAATACCAGTCATGGATGTCCTCTGGCATGGAATCATGTGCCGCTAAGACGGTCATTGCGGGCATCGGTGGTAAGTGCACGCGCCTTCTCGAACTCATCACGATGGTGTACTCGTATTCAGGTTCATTGTCCTTTATTATGTAGGTCTTGGTATCGGCGCCTTCTTCTCCCTCATGTCGGCATCCTTTGCATACGAGGATCCGTATTTGCGCGCACAGTCGCAAGCAGGAATGAGCAATACCCAGAAGGCACGTGAGGTTTTCAGGGATATGGGAAAGGGAATGTGGAGAAGCGGAAAAGGATTTGGGAAAGTGGGGGCACTATTTGCAGGCATTGAATGCGTCATCGAAGGGGCAAGTTGTCTTTTCAGCAGCGTCTTGAACGAACATTCACACTGCTGTTTCTAGTATCGGGCAAAAAATGACATGGTAAATCCAGTTGCTGCCGGTTTCGTTGCGGGTGGAATTCTCGCTCGGAATTCAGGACCCAAGGCCGTCTTGGGCGGTGGCCTGGCATTTGCAGCATTTTCGGCCGCAATAGATTTGTTCCTTCGTCGAGAACCCGCAGAGTGAGTACAACGATGCTTGTTGCGGACAACGTCTCTGATAACTTTTCAGTGATGACTGATTCTGTAAGTGAGAGACTAGAGGAACCGACTGCTCATCTAGAGAGAATATTGTATTTACACATTTTATACCGCTTGCTTCCATCCTAATACAACTTGACACTCCAGCTCGGATCAAGTTTGATCAAAGATTCACTAATAGCATGCTAGCACCATGAACAGGCATTCCCATGTTCTTAGGATATATTGATAACAATGTTACTGCCCTGGTGCGCCCAACATAGAGAGCCTCTAGTGATCAATTCAACGAGCCGACTTAAAATGCTGATACAGCGGGCTACCAATGGTTTGGACGGTGCGTATGATCACTGTAAACTATCCAGATTCCGGAACCATAATGATGGGTATTGCCACCATAAAGTCTCGACCCAGGAAAAGACCGTGTCAAGCTGACGCGGACTCGAGTATCATGCGCACTGCTGCGTTGTACAAGTACAGGACCTCCAAAGAAGAAAGGACGCTAAGAAAAGGTTTAAACATCATCTCACGAACTGATGTAGCTGTACAGGGAGCCGAACCTGATTCACCCTGAACTAATAGTGCTGGTGGGCAACAATAGACCGGGACTGTTTGTGTTTTTATTTTTGACGTTCTCATACCAGGATGCTGTTTTTCACTTTCCCGAAAGCTTCGGAATGCCTTTAGGCATGTTTCATTAGGAACCCGTGGTTGGTCAAGTAGTACCAATGGAAGGGCCAAGAACATGGGATGTCGCATCTCTCAGCTGTCACCTCGTGTCGGGTGTGGCACACCCGTTTGAATGAATAATCGATCATAATCTAATCGACACTCATCTGCAGCGACGATCCTAACACGTATGTAGTATCCGAGTCGTGGACTGCATGTCCCGTTAGTTTGCGTGAATCCAAGAGGCTCAGCTAGTAGTAGTCGTGAGCCGGTTGAAATGGATACATGCTCACAACATAGTATGTAATGTTTGGTGCAAGGGACGAATTAATTAATGCACGAGATAAACAGTCAAGAAGTCCTTTGTCTCAAGGAGAGTAAGCGCGTGCATCAGGATGAATTTAACGCAATACCGTTTCTTTCATCAACGAGTCTTCCGGTGTTAGAGAAATGCCCCCTCCGGTAATGTTCAGGGTAGCGCTGAAGAAGTCTGCGGAAATTGTGCGTCCCCAGGCCAGTGACAGCACTGACAGGGTCTCATCCAGCGGTCGCATTGAACCCCGCTGCACCACAACCGGGATTTGTGCCCTCGGCGATATCGTTGAAGCCGTGGGTAAACCCGAAAGAGTAGATCTAAAGAGGGGGAAGCTCACCGCCGGCGGGTTGGTGAAACCAACGGTGCTCTTGCAGAGAGCGAGTCCGCGCATCATTGATCATCGTAAGGAGGGCACGACGACTGAAGAAGAGTACGACATCCTGGAGATGAGTTGGAATTCACCGTCGACCTATTCGTTTAACCAGGTTAACACAAGGCAACAGACAATTGACAACCTGTACATACCGCGACGACGACGTAGTTTGCCCCATTGGCTGAGATACCAGCCTGGAATCCGCGAGGTTAGTAGCATGCGAAATAACGCACCGTCCCAGTCGAGTTCCAGATCGATGGGGTATAGTTTGGAGGATAAGTCTTCGAATAATGTCCACGGCGTCCTTTTGATAGTATTCGGGATTCGCAAATAGTTGTTGAATCCACCTCCAGAATATGCATGCCACCTAGGCTCAGGGTTTAACACGGTCGCGTTTGACTTCACTATCGTCACACCGACAGATGTAATATATGGGCAAGTTGCAGGAAAGGTTGGATTAAGAATCTCTCCATGGCCAGTTTGCGTTGTGATGACATCTTATTCAGTATGCCACCAAACAAACAGCGTTGGGATTCAGTCAGGGTGCCCCGCCATACCGTTATCTCCAGAACCATATAGAATCGTGATTCCCATGAGCCCAAGCTTTGCATACTCAGCACACTGTCGCTCGGCGTAGAAAGGCGTGACATTGGCCTCAGGAGATACGTCACGGAGTATCTCTGCTGCTTTCGAGCACGTGGTCGCTCGCGTCCTCCCGCCTTTGACCGTTCCGGCTTGCCTGCCCTCACTCTGTTAAGTCCGTGTGCCGTGAGCACCCTGGAACCACCGGATCACTCCGTTCGATTGGACGTCATCCCAGAGGTGTCGAATTCTTTCTACATCTTGACTCGACACAAGTCTGGATGTTGATCCGTGCAAATGTGTATGCATGTGTTTTGTTCCAGGTTTCCGGTCGAGAATCATCCCTTGCCATCTGACTGGGCCACTTTTTTTTTTTTGACGTATTCGCACCGGGATACTGTTTGTCGCTTTCCCGAAAGATCCGGAGGGTGCCGCACCGTGTGTCTTATTAGCAACCTGCACATGGGTGTTATGATGCCAAGGGAAGGGAACCAAGTGCCTGTGATATCGGGCATCTCAGGCGCCACCTCGCCGGCGTGGTACATTCGTTTGAATGATCACGATTCAATATGCACGTGCAGCCGCGAGCCCAACACGTATGTAGAACCCGCTGGTTTGCATCCAAGAGGTTCTGAAAGTAGTGCTCATGAGCCAATTGAAATGGATACATATTCACACCACATGTAACGTTTGGCACGAGGGGGCGGCTACGCTACGTGGACGGTCACATTATCAATGCACAAAAGAAATAGTCAAGGAACCCTTTGTCCCAAGGAGAGGAAGCGCGTGCGTCGTGATGGGTATGACATATAATGCCCCTTTTCAGCCGAAAACAAGTCCTTCCAGTGTTGGGGCAGCGCCCTCTCCGGTCACGCTCAGGGTAGGCCTAACCACAGGACGAGAAGCTCGAGGAAATCGGGCGTCCCAAGGCCAGTGACAGGGTCCCATCCAGCAGTCGCATTGTACCCCGCCGTGCCACAACCGGGATTTGTGCCCTGGGTGATATCGTTGAAGGCGTCCCTAAACTCGGAAGAGTAGATCTAGAGAAAGAGGGGAGAGGCAACGAAGACATATTCTTAATCAAAAAAGCCCTCGTTCATCACGACTACAGAGGAGGCTCACCACCGGATTGATGAAACCGATAGGCCCCTTTCCGAGGGAAAGACGCGCATCATTGATCATCGTAAAAAGGGCACCAACGACCGGAGAAGAACAGGACGTCCCGAAGATGAGTTGGAATTCACCGTTGACCTATTCGTTTGAGCAGGTAAGCGCAAGACAATAGAGAAAACCTGTACATACCGCGACCACATAGTTTGCCCCATTGGCTGAGATATCAGGGAATCCGCGAGACTGAACGCTTCGTTAGCATGCTGCGCTATGAAACATGAGAAAGAACACACCGTCCCAGTCGAGTTCCAGATCGATGGGGGATAGTTTGGGGGATAAGTCTTCAAATAATGGTCCACAGCGTCCTTTTGATATTCGGGCATCGCAAAATAGTTGCTGAATCCGCCTCCAGAATATATTACCTTCATGCATGCCACCTCAGGGTCTAACACGGTCGCGTTCGGCTTCACCATTGTCGCACCAACAGATGTGACGTATGGGCAAGTTGCAGGGAAGGTAGGGTTGAAAATCTTTCCATTAGTAGTTTGCGTCCCTGGTACCTCGTAATGAGATACTTGTACAGGATGCCACCAAATAAATACTGCTTACCGTCGGGATTCAAACAGACGCCAGAGGACCCCGCCACCCCGTTATCACCAGAACTGTACAAAATCGTGACCCCCATGAGTCCGAGCTTTGCATACTCGGCGCATTGTCGCTCAGCATAGAAGGGCGTGAGATCAGCCTCATCATATCCGTATGATGTCGAGATCACGTAGGTAGGTTTCACGGTCCCACAGGCTTCGGGGCCTTCCCGTTTGTGAGACCTAAAGGCAAACACCATGAAGATAGAGAGACGTACCATCGTAGCCCCCAGGAACGTTGTCGGGATAAACACCATCTTGGGAAGGGTCGTCACCACCTTCAAAGGTACAATAGCTACCATCGATGGCATCGAGGAAGTTGTTGAATGATCCACCTATATCGCGATTAGACGCCCCGAAATATGGATCAACTTACTACCTTACCCTCTATTGCATCACCAGTCTGATAGAGCGTCACCTGCTGCCCCCCAGTGACTAATGTCATGCCGTACTCCAAATCCAAATCGGATTCCCCGTTGTAGTTAAAACTTTGGCTTGTAGTCTGTGCATAGCCTACGAATAAATGGAGGTTAATTTGGGTCTACACGTGCTTCGGTCCGAAAAACAGATCCTTACCACCGTCGATCGAGACCAAATAAGGTTTCTTGCCAATAAGGTCCGTTGAATAGTTCTGCGCAAACATCTGCAGATCGCCCTGCAGGTAAGCCTGAGGGGTATACTCCACTGCAAAATCAACAAACCATGCATGAGCATAAGTCGGTCGTATTTATGGAAACATGTACTGACCGATGCCATAGCTGTTCTTGTCCGTAGCAACGGGCTCATAGAAAAGATTGTAGAGCGCCCGGAGACAGATTGGAGTGATATACTCGTCGCACTGCTCCAGCTCACCAATAATCCCCGAGACCGTACCAGCTGTCTTTGGGGTGCTGCTACCAGCTCCTGGTTGTCCGATGTCATGAGCTGGGGACCTATCTTCAGCTCCAGACCGGCGGGTCAGCTTGGCGTCAAAGTGCACGGATGGAGTAACGAAGTCGACATGTGGCTGGACGTGCTCGGGAAGATGATATACCTCGCAAGCTTATTATCTTGTATCAGGTTCTCCAGTGCCAACGAATGTTCCGACTCACCCACGTGCTCCTTTCCAGACATATGTGTGTACACATTGTACTCTGTGTTCATCAGCAGTTCCGCTTCCTCGACAGTTGCATCCACTTGGATCCATCCCTTGTTGCGGCCCAGTGTAACCCGCTCCTCATCGATGCCGCTCGCCACGAGCCAGTTACGGACCGTGTCGATCGTTTCGTGACTGGGCGAAAACGTACGTACGACGTCTCCTGCAGTCCAATGTTTTCCGTAGTTTGGAGATTTTGGGTGAGAGACGTCGTAGAGGTAATTTCCGATGTCTTGGATGTTTCTCTGCTTCAATGCGAACCGCAGGGGGATGGTCGAGGTGGCGTCGCGTCGTCTTGTCCAACTCCAGCCGTGAGGAAGCTGAGTACGCTTTTCATGCACATTGTGGGCGTTCACAGAAGGCAATGCGCTGGAGAGCAGCGCAAGGGCAAGGACCAGGTCCACCAGCGAGATGAACGAGCGCATTGAGGTAGAAAGCCAAAAGAGAGTGTGCGCAGACCAGCGGGCTTATACCGCTCAGGGATGGTTCAATTTAAAATCGGACGCACACGGCACACGGGGAACCTATGACAACCATGAGTGAAGTTCGTAAATCTTGATCTCTGAGTCGCAAGCGCCGTGAACAGACGGGCGCAAAAGATAGGAAATCAAAGGAACAATCGTACTGTATTCTCACGCAGAAGACTGTCCCTGGAATGTCCTGTGCCCAAATGATCATGAATACACCCGGAGAGAAAGCGCTGATCTGCATGGCCGAGGCAGAGTCGTCGCACCATGTGGACGGTCCACGATGGTCCGAGGAAATGAAGATTGATTTCACATGGTTCCGCCTTTGAGGAATCGCGACCGGCTTTTTTTTTACCCCAATACTTGGAACGCCGTCTGCAACGCAATGCTGATTTGTTTTATATTATAATTGAACGGCATGATGCTACTCACGAAAGCGATTCCGTTATAGTTACGAAGGGACCTGGAGGGTTGCCTGGAATAGCACCGCCATGCGGTTTCCCCGCAGATAGGGACGCGAAACCCCTTTAGTTTGCAAGCCGCATTAAGGGAAGCCTACGTTAGCATTCGTGAGAAGTTCAATCCTCCTGCCCGGAGTTTGGAAGGAAGTCCATCTCCCAAGTATCAGTCACTGGGGTTTGAATGTTGTTGCGAAGTTCCAACTTGTTGCTTCGCCCGAGACGTCGCATCGTTTGCCACTGAAGGCTTGGCGACGCTGCATCCCGAAACCTGCGCCACTCTAAACCCAACGAAGACAGCCAACGAAGACATGCGATCATGACGTTGCTCTGTGTAAGTGGCCACAACACAAACAATAAATTGATGAGCGAGTCCTACAGTGGACATTACCCGCGTAATACCATAAATTCAATCGTACCCATGCAGTAGTGGTCTATCAACCTGAGGCCAGAAGGCTGTACAGCTATTATACAACATGCCAACATGTCTCGCCAAAACGACCACCGACAAAATGCTTTGTCAAATCCCAACTAGTCTCTGCATGCGTGTGCGGACATACTTGACAGCACCGTAAGCTCGTGGCATCATCACTACAACACCAACGTCGGAGATTAGGAGGCGCTGCGCTTCCCATTGTATACACTGAAGAAAGTCAACCACGGCAACCAAGTACACCTGCACGTAGATGAGTCAAAGGAAAAACCCCTACTCAGAGTACGGACCTGAGAGATGGCGAAGTGCAATGGCACCCCGTTCGTTCCAAACACATCAAGACAGAAATAGCCGAGGGTCCACAGGGCGGCATAACTGGCGAAGAGCACACACGTCACGTGCAGCGGTGCTCTAAACCACCAGTACGACACGCACGTGCGCAGGACGAGCGCCCCTATCGTCACCGTCGCCTTGTAGGACCGGTCCCAGAGTGCTTTTGAGAGACGGCGCGCGAAAGCTTGAGACTGTCCTGGAACCCGTAGTGCAACCGGCGGCGGCGGCGACGTTACGAGCGATATAGGGGCTTGCCAGTACTGGTGATACGCCAAGGCATACGGAAACGAGGACTCAGAGCCGCCGTACCCCCCATCGCCATGGGGCTGAGACTGAGGCCACACTCGCTCTTCATTTGACGTCCCGCAATAGCGCCTCCTGAGATACGCCGCCACGTCGTGCGGCAGCACAGTGTCCACTGCGCCAGGCCCAGGTGCATCATGATGGCAGAATGCCATCTCGAGCTGCGCCGCAGTATCGCAAAAGAGGGCGGAGAACCGGTCAACGGCGCCGGTGACCTTGTTGAGCGCGACGTCCCCTGTCTCGGAGGAGGCGTAGTGATGGAAGAGGACGAGAAGGCCGGCGAGGATGTTGAGGTAGAAACTGATAGGGACCCGGGTCATGACGATGAGACAGTTCAAGGAGAAGTGTAGGGACAGGGATATATACAAACGACGAGCTCGGAAGCGAGGGTCATATAATGGATCGAACGCAGGCCATAAATAAGTGATGAATCTGAATAAGCACGGTGGTTGTCCGCCTTCCACTCGGATGGCACAGTTTCAGGCCAGAAGAGTCAAAACTAAGTTTCTCGGCTAAGGGTCCGAGACAAACTAGCCTTGAGTAGGCATGTCATCGCTGCTGAACCCCCAGCACACGATGACTCGCACGCCCGCGCCAATCAACGCCAGACATGCTAGGCCTATTACATACATATAAGCAACACGTTTCTCATCTCACTCTCTCGCGAAGTCAGACACCAATTGTTCATGCAATAACTTATCGGTATCGGTACACCTCGCACGTAGGCGACGAGCATGCTAAGCTCATTATACATAAGCAACGCCAAGATGTTCATATGGAGGCGGTACTTCTCCCCTCTCACTCACCAAACCACTCATCAGTCGTTCATGCAAATGCGTGCGGTTGGCGAGCGAATCTGACGGTAATGCGTCCAGGGCTCCCACCGGGCTGGAGCTTGTCACGGGGTGAGACGTAACATGTTCCATAGGACCAGGGAAGATATTGGTTGCGTGGGAGTGCCTTTGCGCCTTCGCCTGGTGGTGCGTGCGACAGGGACACATGGTTGTATCTGCATCTTCTCCTGAACCCACCTCCAGCCGCAGTGCCTCTTCGTATCGCGGAAGGGACGCCCATTCGGACGTGCAGTGACACTTTACACAAAAAGGACACGAGGGCTCATGCTATATCTATGGAAGAGGACATGCGACACTTACCGACAGGATTTGTATGGGTGCGTTGACAACGACGTCACACAGCTTCTTCCTTCCGGTCGTCCCGGCTTCGGACTCCTTTTCCACTCTCAAGACTATCTTGAGTGTATGACCAACCATGACATTGCTACCCTTGGCTCGGTTAGAGGGACGTAGAATCGAACAAGAGTCGGGTATTCTCAACGGATGACGAAGCGTCCATGGGCCTGGTCCCACGAGGGAGGATACCGCTTCACTTTGGTCCTCCTTTGGCCTCAGGAAGCGATATAGCGGAGACTTGCGTAATGCATCCGGCTCATCCGATGTCAGTGGTAGAATGGGCTCACTATACCTTTCATCAGAATTACTGTGCTTTACGGCCAACAACGTGGCACGTCGTATGACATCCGATCGTGCCTGACCCTCTCCTCGTGTATAATACTCTGTTCGTTCTTTGAAACGACCAGGATTCAGTCAAGTACACGCCTCTTTGTAGACTTTTCTCACCATCCAGATGAACTAATATATGGTGCACCTTGATTTTTGCCAGAGGGACGATTGTGAGCTGGAATGGCACTTCCCCGCCGACGGGGAAACCGCATCCCGTGATTTGCACATGGTACTGAAACTGGCCCTCCCATTGTCGCTGCACGTCAATCCCATCCACTCCCTCCGAATCATCGTCCTTTGGCACGCAAACAACAGTCACCTCCTTTTCTGCGGTCATGTTCCACTTGAACACACCGGGTTGCTTGACCTCGGATTTGACTTTCCATATCAGCAACCCATGATCAGCTTTCATCGTAGGCGGTGAGTTGTGTGGAATCGTGAACAATATTGGATAAGTGTATGTTCCTGCATTGCTCGTTACATCAATCCATGGGAGAAGACATGTCAGCAACGCACCTTCAGGAAACATGACCCAGTTACCACCGCTCTGATTGTCGTTGACACCATCGGTCACCAAAGACTCGTCAACTTCGTTCTCAGCATCTTGGACCTTGCCTTTTCCTTTGATCAACGATCGTCCACGTTCTTCTTCTTGTTCATCCGACGGGGATCGAGATGTGGATCGAGGTGACTGAGACCGCAGACGGTCTTCCGCATCAAATATGTGGACGACTTTTCCAAACGCAAGGCGCGAGTGTGATCTGCCCCTACGATCCTGTCCTGGGCTGCGACTTGGTGAACTGGCCACGATACGCGATAGCCCATAGTACGCGACGTCGTCAGGATGGGTATCTGAACCTTCGTCATCGTCTTAGAGCACCTCTTCAATGTTAGACGTGCGCGAGAGCGAAAGGTCGCGCATGGAGTGCGCACCGGATGATAATGAGCGGCCCGCAATATTCCGTGTCGGACATGCAACGGGAGAACCTGAGGTGCATGCTCAGCATTAATCGCTCGTCTTGACAGACATGGGCAAACGTCCTCACCCGATTGTTCCGTGGTCCCCGAACTGCTAGCGGCAGATTGTGTTCTGCCGGCAACAAAAAGGTGCGAACCGGCACTGAAGGAGGAATATTGACTGGATGGATTGGGATAGGGCGGGGCGGGGCCTGTTGGTATCTGAATCCGCTGCGGGTTCCTGCCACGATCGATTCCGAGAGCAAATGGCCCGACCCTGGGCAATCGAGGATCAAGACTCGTACTACGAGTAATCGGACAGGGACCTATCGGCGCATCTCCGTCTTCACTGCCGACACCGTTGCTGGGGGTTCGTACCTCGGACGCAGTATGGTCATCAAGGAACTGCACCCTGGGTCTCGTCGACGCCGCACCCTGCCTTGGTAGAAGCGGAGACGCAGGGCCCGCTTCGAACACGACCGTCGACGTCGAATGGACCTTGTACTGTTCTGTAACGTCGCTGCGAAACGGTCCACCCTGTGTGCAACGCGTAGACGCCTTTGCTTGTAGCCTCAGCTCGATGCTCGATACTTTGGTCGGCTGTGCGAGCTGGAGGGTGAGGAGACCACGAACGACAGCTGGCGGCGCTGCCTCTGAGTCGGCATCATGATTATGGTGGTGAGATGCACGGGTTGGTGTGCTGCGCAGGATGACGACTGGTTCAGTCAATTGAATCGACAGGGAGCTCTGGTCAGGATGCATGAGGTATGACGAACGTGTCTGACCTTTTATTAAGTGAGAAACTTGAAATGAATGGGCGGGGGTGGCTGTTACATTATGCTCCCGAATAACAGGTCGAGGATGAATCGCTATAATAGCGCTCTAGAGAGGCCGATCCGGGGTGGGGACTTGCTATGTATAGCGACGGATCCACTGAACATGATGCATTGATGCATAATGTTCCACCCGCGCCGCCAGGAACGCCATGGTTCTGTGCGGTCCAAAGATTGTGGAATGAACAACTTCAACAAATATATACATATCTCCGATGGACATTCAGACTATGTACTTGGTTGTGTTCAGCTCAGTCACAAACCCATCGTCCTACTATTATGCATGTATGTGGGCCATAGAGTTCAAGCAGAAAGAAAAACGAAATTAATGCTAGGTTAGGTTATACTGCCGGCATGTGGGGCGCGGAAACTCCCAAGCTGGATCCTGGGATGACCTCCAGTATTTGTATTTTGCCACGCCTAACCTTGAAAATTGATCATCTGCCGCGCCGGATTACAGATACAGAGTCTGTCAACATGCGGTATACTACACCTGGGTTCCGGATTTTTTTTCTGGTATGTTTTCGAGAGGAAGGGATCTGAGGCCCCCGTGAGGAGGTCCGCCGGGATGAAAAATCAGGTGGATTCATCTGACTGACATGTGGGATAAAACCACTGGGCACGGCGAGAGCAAGACGCCCATAGCAAGCACGGCTCCACCCAAGCACGCGGACGCAAATATGCTTACTGCTTTTGGTTGCGTGGCCCAGGCATAACATACGATGCCGGCAATAGCGAGTACAAAGCCCGCCGCAGCCAGAAAAACACACAGCGTGTGGGTCCGACTGAGGAGATGAGACGATACGTTCGACATGAACGGTCCCACTTGCTCGAGATGTGGATGGGCTGACACAATAGGAGGTTCGACGGGATACGAGCCTCGCTTGTTCGGCCCAAGTGCCGACTTCATGCCATTGTCTGCAGGCTTGCATACTCTTGATGGCGCATCATTGTTCGTGACCGTTCGTCGTAGCCCTGGATCGTCGGCACCCCGCTCGACATCCTTGAGCGTGGATCGCACCGAGGGAGAGTTTACCATCTTAATGCCCTCTGCAATCATCTCTTCGCGTGTCGCTTCTTTTAGTTTATACCTGATCAGGAGGAACGCGCCCAAAAACGAAAGTACGGCTACATGCCAAGGGCGTACGTGAGTTCATCCTAAAACCTTCCATGATATGATGCATACCAGCGTAAACGTGTAGAAGCAATGCCCCGAGAAGGCAGGCGTTTGTTGCCATTAATCTATTGTCTGCCAGGTCGGAGGAATTGGCTGGTTTCGAGTTCACCAACATGGCCGCTTCTGTTGATGCGAAAAATGTAGTCTATACAAATAGAGACCATTAGAATACGAAGGACAACAAACGCAAAACCAGAGCTGACGATGACGCTGATCAATTGAAGTCGTTCCTGCCAGGAGTTGACGAGATTCTTCATCGCCCGTTTTCGTGCTTTTTCGTCTTCTTCATTTTGCTCCTCCTGTGTCACTAAACAAAAGGATAAGCAAAACTGTCAACTAGGGAATTTCAGGACTCGACGAACCCTGCTTCTCTGGTTCACCCAGCATCATTATCCCTTCGTCCAAGCCGTCCATATCGTGATACCGCATCACCGACCTCAGGAACCCACCAGGGGCAGGCTCTGTACGAGCTCGTGGTACGGAAGTCATGATTCTGAGCGGCTCTGGAGAAAATTTGATGAGCAAAGGAGACTAGACGAAGATGGTATTGGTTACGGACGAGCTGATGGGTATGTGGGTACGGAGTCCATCTTGCGGTCGTGCAGTCGTAAATAGTAATCTGGAGCTGTCCACCACGCGGAGACCGCAAGTCGTTGAATTCGTGAAGAGGAAGAGTACTGAGTATGATGGGCTGCGTGCTTCGCCACGGGAAGATATATAAGGGCGAATATTGATGTGCCAAGAAAACTTGAGTCAAAATCGGTTCGCCATTCTCCACTGGCGTTGGTATCATAATCACACAGGAAATGTGCGATTGTGATCCAAGTAAGCCCTTGTGCCATAACGTACTTCAAGCTTCATTCCTTGATTCTGAGTCCGAGTTTGGTATAATGGAAGCAAAGTAGCGGTCAGGAGCTGCCAGCCGCTCTCACTAGTGGGACCCGCCTTTCTTTTTCCTAAACGGTGATTAAGTAAGGCCAATGTGGTGTCACTGCCACAGGTGACCCTGACTTTGACAACATTCTACTAGGTCATTGAACTGCAAGCTCATCCAAGTCTCACCTTTTAAAGATTTTGAGCCAGGGTGGTTCTATACCATTGGTTTGCAGCGGTCTTAGATGCCCTGAATGTGGATGGCGGGATCATCTCTGTGCATGACGCACTTGGCAAGCCGGTGCATTTCCGATGAAAGGTTCCTGAAGTTTGGAGCCGTCGCCACGTGTCACACAGCCTCAACACCGCTCTTCTCAGCCAGTAAGATCAGACGCCGGCAACTCAATTACTTCCGCCAATTTTAAGCTCCGAGCAAAGGCTGGATATAAGTGGCTAAGGCGTAGCCTCCGCGGGTGCCGGTGAAGCATTGAAGACCGACTCATATCATATTCGTACACAAGAAACGCCCATCTCGGTCGGTGCTCTTGTACATTTCCGTGTGCTGCTTGGTACAGGGAGTGTAATCGGGAAGATCATCCCGTCTGAGCTGTTTCCGACGGCCGCGGCTGGATACCACCTCCATATCACTCGGGAGGTTCTAGGTCCTTGTTAGAATGGATGTCATCCCAAGTGATGTCGGTTCTTTCTACATTTCCGAAGCCGGATAATGCAAATATGTTGTATGCATATTTGTTCCAGATTTCCGGTCGAGATGCATGCCCTGCCATGTGGCGGAGAACCGGTCAGCGGCAGTGGGCTTGACACGACGCCGCCGCCTATCTCGGAGGCGGCGTAGTGATGGAGGGACAAGGAGGGTCCAACATGACCAGGATCGCTCATTAATTTTAGTCAAGGATGTTGAGATAGGGGCCCGTGTCCCGAACCAGCGTGCGTGGTGACTCCAGATATAGGGGCCTCATGTACAAGTAGAGGGCTCATGCGCTCATGGCGGGACTTGTGAGGAGTCTAGCAGGAAACCCCAGGCATAATCAAATGTAGAACATACAGTATTGTGTGGATGGGTTATATAGGCATCACTGTTCGAGTTGGTCAACATCCGAGTCGTCTGGCTTTCCATAAATTAATTGATTACCCCTCGGATAAGAACGTGCCAACGACTTCGTGCTCTGCAGCAAATCATTTACATCACTGAAGTACATGTAGGATTATATTTGCTAGGTAGTTAGTACGTAGTAAAATATGATACAGCTAATAGTAATTGTCCTAAGTAAGTGGAATATGTTGCTGAATAGGTAGTCCATACGTGTAAATAAATAACCTGCCCGGGCCCACTTGAGGCGACAATATGGTGAGGGTACAAGGTGTTCCGGTATACACCTGGATACAAGAATAGGATTTTGGTATATCCTCGTAGGAAGGGGGGGGGGATATCCATCTCGATGAAAAATCAGATGTGTCGTCTAGTTGATAGACGGAGCGACGCAACCGCTGGGCATAGCGGGAGGTCAGATGAGCAAGACGCCCATAGCAAGCATGGATCCGCCCAAGCACGTAGACGCAAATACGCACACTGCTATTGGCTGCGTGTCCCAGACGTAACACATGATACCGGCAATAGCGAGTATGAAGCCGGTCGCAGCCAGAAAGACACAGAGTGCGTGTGTCCGACTCAAGAAGAGATGGGACGACACCCTCGACATGAACGGTCCCACTAGTCGGTTGTGTGGATTGGACGAAACAGCAGGAGATCTCACGAGATGCGAGCCCTGCTTGTTTGACTCGAACACCAACTTTGCCTTGCCGTTGTCTGTGGACTTGCGTACTGTTGATAGTACATCACCATTCGTTAGGGTTCGTTGTAGCCCCGGATCGCTGGCACCCTGCTCGACATCATTGATCATGGACCGCCCGAATGGCGACTTTGCCGTCTTGATACCCTCCACAATCATCTCTTCCCGTGTCGCCTCTTTCAGTTTATAGCTGATCAAGAGGAATGCGCCCAAAAACGAGAGGACGGCTACATGCCAAGGGTGTAAGTGAGCTTATTCTGAAGCAATCACAGACATGAAACTTACACGCATAAACGTGCAGAAGCAATGCCCCGAGAAGACAGGCATTTGTTGCCATCAATTTAGTGTCTCTGAAGTCACTGGAGCCATCTGGTTTCGAATTCACCAACATAGCCGCTTCTGTTGATGCAAAAAAAGTAGTCTATAGAAACGAAGATTGTCAGAATACGGAAAAGGTAAACAAGAAACGACAGCTCACGATGACGCTGATCAATTGAAGTCGTTCCTGCCAGGAGTTGATCAGATTCCTCATTGCTTGTTTCCGTGCCTTTTCATCGTCTGCATCTTGTTCTTCCTGTGTCACTAAACCAAAGGTCAAGCAAAACCGTCGGCTAGAGGTAAATTGACGAACCTTGTCCCTCCGGTTCACCCAGCATCATTATCCCTTCACTCAAATTGTCTGTGTCCTGATGCCACGTTACAGACCTCAGGAGTCTACCACGTCCAGGCTTTGTGCGCGCTTGCAAAGGGGAAGTCACGATTCTGAGTGGTTCTGAATACAAGTTTGTGAGCAGGGGTGATCACTTGAAGATGATATGTATTACGGACGGGTTGATGGGTACCTGGGTGCGGAGCTCATTTTGCGGTCGTACAGTTATAAATACTAGCCTTGTGCTTCCACGACACGGAGATCGCAAGTCTCTGAATTCGTGAAGGAGAAGGGGTGGAGAGAGTGTGAGAGTGTTGGGCTGCATCTTCACCATCCGAAGGTATATAAGCACATACACTGGAGAAACATTGGAGGCATCTGCTTGCCGTGGTATGGCACAGGAAATGTTTAATCATGATGCGAGTGACTCACATAGATAGGCTTGCCATAACCGAGGGCTCCATTCCTTGGCAGAGTGCGACTAGTACAGGATGGAACAAAAAACAAATTCGTTGCACCGCTGCGAGATCTGCTGGCAACCGCTAGTCTGGTGACTCAGACACCGCGTCACGTCTATGAGTTAGGATTCTATACATAGAGTCTGCATCCTAAACAGTGACCAAGGAGGTATCAGCATGAGCTTACGATGGTTGAGTACTGAGTATTGCAAGGGAAATGATTGAACCATTGAACGTCAACAGCCTCCTCATCGTACGACCACAAATCCATTTGCCTTTTTTTTTGGTTTTTGATCCATTAATCAAAGTGGCGGCGTCCAGGCCAACGGTTCATTTGTATTGGTCTTCGATCATGCCATGAGCAGCGTGTGCACTGCTGGGGGGCGTGAGCCATACATATGTGCAGTTGGCTGGTGGTGGCAGGTCGGGTATACTAATAACCGCCAGGTTCAATTAGCACAGCTCCCTCTCTCGTCAGAGAAATTAGAATAAGGTCATTGATACCGGCAACTTAAGCACTTCAACACAAGCTCCGACTCGACGGGCCCTTAGTCAACCTGTCAGCATTCTGACCAGTCTAATGCAGCATGCAGTGAGCATTGACTCGGACAGCTTCTGTCAGATTCTAATGAAGGTTGAGTTTATGACATCATACCTGACTCCACAAGTGTGACTGGCCGTCCAGGTGCAAGAAGGTAGTACAGTACAATATTTACATAATCTATCAGATTAATCATTACACCTCCGACAGTCCTGTCCGGTCCGATAGCGCCTCATTCTAGAATCGTCGGATTTTTTCTATCAACCGGACACGAATCCTGACGACCATCCGAGCAAATATTTATAAGTCTCTGTCAGATTTCCAGTCGCTCTGCCATGTCTGTTCGCCGCTGCGCGTGCATTTGGGCAGATCTGCCTACATCATGCATTCGGCACACCGATAGTGACTCAGGCAAGTAATGACCCATTTCAGCGTGATGTATTTTGCAAGTCGACGACGGGATCCTAGCCCAGCGCGATGCCACTGCAAGTCTCTGCTGGCCCAACAGTTCCCCTCGCCATCATTGTTATCTACCTGCTAAGAACTTTTCCCTGTTGTCCAGTGTTCCTTGCATCTGCATTTTTGTTCTTTCGTCAGTGCCAATGATGTGCCGGCCCGGCTTAGGCTCAAGGCCCCGGCTTAGGCTCGGGCCGGGGAGAAGGGGGAGCGCCATGTCGCTACTCGATGACAAGTTGCAATCGACAAGGGGGAAAGTGTGTGTACCATATGTACCATGTGAGGATCGACGTCAAGAATGTCACCTAAAGAAGATTTTCAGCGCAATGAGTGACTCGAGAACTCACTTGGCAGGCTCTTTGCATCACCTGAACCGCCAGACGGACCCACAATGCAACTTGACGACACCCCGAGAGTTATGTAAGCTCGAGCATACCGTACGGAGCTCAAACGTCGGGTCCACCATTGGTAAGACAGACGTGAGAGTCGCATCAAAAGTGTCGACGCACCGTGAAGATGTGAGAGACGCGTTGGAGGTGCCGCCGGACGGAATCCCGAGTGGCAAGGAACTTGAGGGGAGCGAACTGGATGAGGAGTCAAGGTCACCAGTGACGAAGCAGACACATCGGAGGCGTCGAGAGGCGTCGGATGTAATGTGGAACGACCTAACAAGACGGAGAACGCGTCAGCACAGCTGCCAGGATGTATGGATGACAAACAGAACCCACCAGAAGGCACCCCAGACGACCTAGATGACCTGGGAGATGAAGTGGACGTATCGAGGCGATCCAGATGCGCTAAGGATGTTGGAAGTGAGCCGAGGAAGTTGCACAACACGGAGAACAGCCAGAAAGCCAAACCCGGCCAACTCACCCTACAACGAGCCATACGACCCATGCGGCGCAGCTGGCGCACCAGACACTCACCACAACCCACAGGAACGTCCTAGAGGCAGTAGGAACTGGCGTGTCGTCGACACGAACGCGTTGTGTCGAGATACAGCCCTAGGAGCCCAGAAGGAGGCGCAGGAGGTGATTAGCGACGTTGGAGCCGATTGGGACGGCCAGAGCGATAGTGCCACTGTGTATAGGTGCTAGGGATGTACCAAAGGTGTTTGGAAGTGGCGCGTCGATGAAACAAACGCGTCGATATCAATGAGAATAGGTATCGAAAGGTTGGCGCAACGAGTGACACACGATACGCAATCGCTAGCGCGTGCTCGCACAGGTGACCCTCGTGGGCATCGTCGTCCCCGCTGTGGTGTACCTTCTCTTCAGGAGTTGTTCGCCTTCTACTTTCTGTTATCCGTCTACCGGACGCGGTAGGTTTGCGCCTTCGGATCATCGGAAGCAGTGGTCGGTTATAACAAGTGAGGCAAAGGCGAAATCCGCAGATCGCCCATGGCTCACATGACCACAGAAGAGCCTGTTTCGAGTCGGACACCAAATTTACACCTGCGTCCGTCGACACCGTTACTCATCTTTTGATCAATCTGACCACCACCATGCGGTGCAAGTCGCTCAGCTCCAGATGGCTTATATCACCTGTTCCCCACCCTTCTCACATGCACCCATCTGCAAGCAGCGGTAACACTCATGCATCCTATGTAAAGACCGACGCCACGCGGCCTTACTACTACCAGATGCCTTTGCAGATGCAGTTATCTATCTACAAACTTACCTTGGCCCGGGGGTTATCTTTAGAAACCCACGAATTATTCACACACACTTGCAAGGTCTCCTGCTGCAACTCCTACTCCCACGGATCAATGGTACGTTATCGCCAAAGTTCCGGTTGCTTCCCCCTTTGAACAGATCATATGTCCACGAGTTATCTACGCAAAGCAGAGTTTCAGTGGTGCAGAAAGGGTCGGATTTAGCGACTTCGGCAATGCTACAAATCAACATCAGTGAGCCTTCGGTGTCAATAGTGACAGGCTGTTGCTCGCCATGCTACAATGTCCTAAATGCGCATGGGACTCCCATAGAGCACCCGGGGATTTCGTTCCTATCTATGAAAGCACCATGCTGCAGCATTCTTCTTGTTCCACCGTTTTCCGCATAAAGTGCTCTCCAGATTGCAGTATAACTTCGAGACACCTGCAGTTGCTCGATAATGATGGCCCTCCTTTCGTTCGTCGTTCTTGGTCTCGGTCTCTTCGTCGCAGCGGAGTCCGTGCTCTCTCCTTACGTCCTCCATGAAAAGCGTGCCCACCTCCCCGCGGGCTGGTCATTGAAGCACAGATATGACCCTGGAACGACGCTTCCTCTGCGCTTTGCTCTCACCCAGAGAAATATCGATGACATTGACAAGTACCTCATGGAGGTGTCGCACCCAGAGTCCGAGAAATACGGGAAACACTGGTCTGCGGGTCAAGTCCTGGAAATGTTTGCTCCCAGTGACAAGACGATCGAGGCCGTTCGACTATGGCTCTTGGAGAGCGGCGTCGAGAGCGACCGCATTCAATTGGCGACGAACAAGGGTTGGATCAAAGTGACTGCCACTGTTGAAGAAGCGGAACTCCTGCTTCAGACAAAGTACAACCTCTACCGTCACAACTCGGGAAACGAACACGTCGGTAGGGTAAATCCCAGGGACTACTTTGACATCGTGCTGATGGTCGAATCCATAGCTTGTGATGCTTATCATCTCCCTGCGCACATTGCCCCTCACGTGGATTTCGTCACCCCGAGCGTTCACTTCGATGCTAAACTGACGCGTCGTGATAGCATTGAACCTGCTCGTGTGGTCGGTCAGCCAGGGCAGGGGGGTGGACCAAAGACCACAGGCAAATTTCAAGGTTCGGTGCCCACTAATCTTTCAACCTGCGATGAGTACACAACGCTTGGCTGCCTGCGCGCGCTCTACGGACTTCCCGATACCCTGAATGCGACTGGGTCTAATAGCTACGGAATTGGTTAGTGGCTGATTGGTCTAATGTGACCTCGTGTTGAAAATCGCCCGGATTGCAGTGGAATACAGCCCGCAGGCTTATCTTCAGAGTGATCTCGACATGTTCTTTGGCAATTTCTCTCCAGCTCTCAAAGGAACATCGCCGCATGTGGTTTCAATTGACGGAGGCAAGGACGTACACTTTGCACAATAGTCCTATGGTCTCACCTTCCGCTCAGGTTACGCACAGACAGAGAGTCAAGGTTTCGGCTACAATGGTGAATCCGACCTTGACCTGCAGTATGGTATGGGTCTCGTCGGGCCATCCCAGACGGTAACTCTGTACCAAACTGGTGATGTGATCAGAAGTCGGTCACCGAGCTACCGTGCATTACATTTGAAGCTAATTCCGTATTCTCAGGTGCCTCATTTAATAATTTCCTCGATGCTCTTGATGCCTCCTATTGTTCCTTCGAAGGTGGTGACAACTCAAATGTAGACGCTATTTATCCCGATACGAATCCCGGTGGATATAATGGTCAGTGCGCATTTAGATGTACTTTTTTCCTGAGTAGCTTCACAAGCCTCCACTATCAAGGTCCTGAGGCATGCGGAACTACTTCACCCGCAAATGTCATCTCGACTTCGTACTCGTACAACGAGGCCGACCTCACGCCGTTCTATACCGCACGCCAGTGTACCGAGTACGCCAAACTTGGTCTCATGGGTATCACCTTCCTATACAGCTCTGGCGACTTTGGCGTCGCCGGTTATGGTGGTATATGCTTGGAATCTAATGGTAAGTAGACCTCCCTATTCCGCTGCACAACATCGTACTTAGTCTCATGTTAATGGCTAGGAACGCAAAGTGCGAACGGAACTATATTCAACCCGACTTTC
Source organism: Fistulinella prunicolor (assembly GCA_038089875.1). Classification (NCBI taxonomy): domain Eukaryota; kingdom Fungi; phylum Basidiomycota; class Agaricomycetes; order Boletales; family Boletaceae; genus Fistulinella; species Fistulinella prunicolor. The sequence goes on from JBBPLP010000205.1 coordinate 23,035, forward strand.
CCTGGAACGTGCCCTTACATCACTTCCGTCGGTGCGACCATGGTCGCACCCAACTCCACAGTCTACGATCCCGAGACGGCGTGCGAGGAAGTTATCTACTCTGGCGGTGGATTCAGCAACTACTTTACTATGCCCGGGTACCAGCAAACGGCAGTCGAACACTACCTGGCTAACTACTACCCCAACTACCCGCCTGACATCTGGAACTCGACCGGAAAGGTATCGTGGGACTTGTTGTTTTCCTTCAAGTCGCAAAAAGACTGATCTGAGCGTAACAGTCTCGTGCCTTCCCTGACATTTCCGCCAACGGAGCCAACTATGTTGTTGCCGTACGCCGACTGTTATTATATGTCCGATGAACGATCAGGCTCACGCTCCTCTTACATGAATTAACCAGGTTGACGGAGAGTTCGAGCTCGTCTATGGAACGTCGTGCTCCTCTCCTGTCAGTGGCGCAATCTTCACCATGATCAATGATGCGCGTCTCGCGGCTGGCAAGTCAACCATCGGCTTCATCAATCCCACAGTGAGTCCATTGTTACCCCAACACTGCACACCCCGTGACGAAACCCTTTTTTCTTTTTCTTTCCTGTCAGATCTATTCCTCTTCGTTCGCCAGTCTGTTTAATGACATCACGACGGGAAACAACCCGGGATGTGGAACCAATGGATTCAATGCCACAGTCGGCTGGGACCCCGTGACGGGTCTCGGAACGCCCAATTTCCCCAAGTTGCGTGATGCTTGGCTCGCGCTTCCTTGAGGGATCGAAAATAAGGCGTGCGGCATGCACTTTGTCATATCTAAATATACTCTGTCTATGTTTGGGCTTGAGATGATTCTAGTTTTTGTAGAAAGCCCAAGATGCGCAGCGATGAGTTGCTTTAATACTGCAATGTGTGATCCTTGCGATATCCATCCTTGCGAACCGAACAAGTTTGCTAGCCGCATCTGCACGGTTCGTACTTTTGTATTCAACAGCGTCGACACGAATAAACCTGCCCCTGTCACTGCAAGTCAGAAGATACGCAGATAAAACATCATAATGGAACGAGTGACGACAGAAACGCCGCTGTGGCTTCCGCGCAACTCTAAATAACTTTGGAAACTCACCACGGTGGCCACCACTCGACGAGTATATGGGTGTATTCCTGTGGTTATAGCGACCGTTGCTTGTGGAGCGCAGCTTGGGCGGCCTCGGCCAAGGACTGTTCTCGAGCTTCTTCTGCTTCCTTTTTTCCCTCTCGTCGTCAGAAATGTATGGCGCGAAAAGCAAGGGAGAGGTATCGTTACCTCCGTCTCTTTCCGTGCCTTGGCTTCCGCTTCTCTTAGTACGAGTGCCTCATCGTATCAAAGTCTTTAAGTCCATGTGCATCGCCGTGACGGAGAAACAAAAAACCGACATACCTCTGATGGTTTGTGGCAGTTGCAGTCATGCGAGTGGATGATGTGGGGTAAGTGGTCGGTGAAAAAGTTGAACGAAGATTGAGCAATCAAGGAAAATAGACCAGTGGCGCGGAAATAAAGACGCACCTCTGCCTTTGGACATGACATGGTCGTGAACGGAGTAGCCCAGGTAGAGGCCATATATGCTGAGCGCAGCGAGCCCGGTGACGAGGGTTCGGTGGAGGACGTCAGCGAGTGTGAGGGGCGTCCGGTTATAACCATTCTTTGGGTGTTTCTGAGTTAAACCGAGAAAGGTGAGTAACTTGGACATGGATGGTTGCGACTGCCGAGTCTTGAAGGTGTCGATGATCACTTGTTTGGTAAATTACTCACGTGACAAAAGGATTCTGTTCCCGGGCCACTCCGGGCCGGAGTCTTCAAGCCAGTGACCCTATACTGGTACGCGCGACACTGTACATATCAGGATGGCGAGGCGTTGAGTCAAAGCAGAAAGTCACGATTGATACCATGTACACTTTACATGAATCGAAGCTGAAAGTGCGAGATCCTGCTACCATCAATTCAGATTGAACTTCAGCAAAATGTCACCCAAACAAGTTTATGCAACCCGAAGCCCAGGGTTGGAACCGTACAGTGGTACAGCCATGTGATATACAGGAGATGAACACTACTTACTCCTCTTGATACAAGAATAGGACATATTGCCCAGGTTCAGGCTTCTTGAAGCAGCCTTTTTGGAACGAAATTCAGTCAAGGCCTGGCAGGCACACAGCCGGCACCGGCTCCCAATGGTAACTCCCTCATACTTAATTATGAAAACCAAAATTTATGGGTATACTTGTTGTATCAGTACGACTAAGGTGGGGGCCACATTTACAAAGTGTTACAGTATACACCTAGATGCATCAGAAAAATATAATTTAATGGAGAGGTGGTGACGGAGCCCCTGGGCACAACGGGAGATCAGATGAACAAGACGCCCGTCGCAAGCCCAGCTCCACCTAAGCACACAGACGCAAATATGCTCACTGCCTTTGGCTGCGTAGTCCAGACGTAACACATGATACCAGTAATAGAGAGTAGGAAACCTGTCGCAGCCAGGAAAACACACAGCATATGGGTCCGACCCAAGAAGAGATAGGATAATTCGTGCGACGTGAACGGTCCTAATAATTTGCCCGATGTGTGGATTAGCCAAAATAATGTGTGGTTTCTCGGGACCCGAACCTTGCTTGTTTAGCCCGGGGGCCAACTTTACCGTTCCGTTGTCTGCAGACTTGCGTACTGCTGACAGTACAACATTATTCATGACTCGTTGTAGTCCCGGATCGCTAGCACCCTGCTCTACATCCTTGATCACGGATTTCTCGAAGGACGGGCTTAATATGTGAATGCCCTCTACAATCATCTCTTCGTGGGTAGCCTCTTTCAGTTTGTAACCAATCAAGAGGAATGCGCCCGAAAACGAGAGGACGGCTACACGCAAAGGGTATACGTGAGATGACTCTGAAGCAACACAGACATAGTACGTACAAGCGCAAACGTGCAGAAGCAACGCCCCGAAGAGACAGGCATTTGATACAATCAAGGCATTGTTTCCCAAGTCACTGGGCCCATTTGGTTCCGTGTTTACCAGCATGGCCACTTCTGTCGATGCAAAAAAAGTAGTCTATAGAAACGAAGACAGTCAGAATGCGGGGAACGACGAACGTAACAGCAACTTACAATGACACTGAATAACTGAAGTCGTTCCTGCCAGGAATTGATTAGATCCCTCATTACCTGCTTTCGTGCCTTTTCCTCCTCTGCATCTTGTACCTCCTGTGTCACTAAATCAAAGGTCAAGCAAAATCGTTAGCAAGAGGCAACTCGACGAACCCTCACCCAGCGGTATCATCCCTTCTCCCGGGCCCTTTATGTGATAATGTCTTTTCACCGACCTCCGGGACCCCCCAGGGTTAGGTTCTGTAGGAGCTCGCGGATGTGAATTCATGATTCAGTCAGATTCTGGAGACGAGTCGGTGAGCAGGGTGACTCAAATAAATGACATGAATTACGAACGGGTTGATGGATACCTGCGAACGGAACTTCCGTGGTCGAGCAGTCGTAGACGCTAGTATGGCGCTGTCTACTACGCAGAGACTGTAACTCGCTGAATTCGTGAAGGAGAAAGTATGGTGGGATGTTGGGTTACATGCCTTGCCATCGGAAAATACATTTTTATAAGCACATGGACTGGAGAAAATCAGTGCTCCAAGAAAACGCTCAAAGTAATACTTATTGGGGATAGGGGACGTTTAATCACGACACAAGTGGCGGCCTCATATTTGGTGGAGTCTGCTACGGGATGGAAGCAACATAAATCCACTGAATAGCAGAGATCCAGGACGGCTGTCCGTGGTTCATGTTATTTTTTTTCCTTAATAGTCATGCGAGGCGTCACACTTACTTACGATGGTTAAGTAAGGGCGATGGTATCATTGAGCCAACGCCACTGCATATCGTACGGTGTGAGTTTGAGCCTTCGACGAAATTCTAGGCCAAACTCCAACTCCACCGAAATCCACCTTCTGATTCGCTAGCGTGGCATCCAGATCCAGGTTTGTTTGCGGCGGTCTTCGGCGCCGTGAACGTACACACGGGTGTGAACCTCTGGACGCAGTTGTCCGGTCAGACAAAATTACCAGGTTCAATCAAGCTCGGATCCGTCGCCGTACCCTCGAATCAGCTAGTAAGAGCGGACGCGGACGACTCACCCATCTCGTCAACATTCCGGCCAGTTCACAATATGCAGCGATGGCGTATTGACAGCCTCTGCCACCGAAGGCCGAATACTTAACGTCACGCTCGTACACCAGAAACGCCCGCCTCGATTACTGCTCTTGTACATTTCCGTGCCCGTTCTGGTGCAGGAAGATACGATCCGGGGATTATCCCATAACCATACCTGTATACTTACGTAGCAATCGGGAAGTCCTTGTTAGATTGGACGTCATTCTAAAGGTGCCGGCTTCCTTTCTATCGACCGGACACGAATCCCGATAATTGCTACCCAAATGAGGATTAGTTATCTGTGGCGGCGGGTGTCCTTCAATCACATGAGAGTGAGCTCCAAGACTCTTTGTGTGTTTTGCATGCCTTGGTTTCAGCTTCTCTTGGTGCGAATGCTTCATCGCATCATCAAATTCTTCTGTGCCGGTGTACAACATAGTGACAGAGAGACGGAAAACGGACATACTTCTGGTGGCGTGCAGACTTGATAGAATGCGCGTGGAGCAAGGATATGCAATGGAGGCCGGTAATGGATATTGAACCGGTCAAGGTTGAGAAATCAAGGAAAACAGACCGACCACACGAAAAAAAGAAGACGCACCTCTGCCTTTGGAGATGACATGATCGCGAACGGAATAGTCTATGTAGAGGTTATATATACTGAACATGACGAGCCCTGGGTATGTCTGCGAGTGTGAGCGATGTCCGGTCGCAACGACGCTTTGGCTGTTTCTGAATCAAACCGATAATTCCGAGCAACAGTTGGATATGAATGGCCAATACTGTTGGTTGCGAGACTTGAAGATAATCTAGAGTTGTTGGTGTGTCCCCACGTGACAATAAATGCTGGCAAGTAGCGGACAGGTATTAGCTGCCATCGCCCATGTTTGAATCCTATTTTTCTCATTAATTAATTCACTGATTGTTTTTTTTTGGATGGGTGGGGTTATCTCATCCGGCCGTAAAACTTTTCGCGAGCTTTTACGCCCCGCCGCGCCTCCTCCTCTCTGAGCTTGGCTTCTAGCCCCGTCCACGCGTTACGAGCATACCTTTCCGCGTGCTATAACATCGCGGCGAGATCAGCACAGGAAACCGAGGGATCATAAGGAAGAATACCGACCTCGATGAGCTCTTTTATTTGGTCCATGGTACACACATCTGAACCAACCAATCTGAAAGTCTGGAGGATAGGCTTCCCTTTCGGGAACGCATACATTACATAGAATCGTAAGGGCACGGAGGCTTCTTCTTGTAGCGTGGCGTCCAGAAAGTGCATGTTCGATAGCTAGCAGTACACGAATCAACGAGGACAATGCCTCTGTCCGAGAACAAAGTCAAAGCAAGCGAGCGAACATACGACATTCAGTGTGACGCACACCGGCCACGATTCCCTCTCGCTCAACACTTCCCCCTCGTCCCAATAGTCAGTGAGCTCGAAATCGGTCGCCCTGCTGATGTCCTTGGTCTCGAGCGCACCCTTCGCCGCTGGGTCATTGAGATCCACGTCCATCTCGCCATCGCCTTGCGTAGCATGCCTCCGTGGGGCACGATACTCCACCCCTTTCGTACGCGGAACTTTGGTATCCCAGAGGGCAGCGCGACATGCGAGCATGAGGCAATCGACGATGTTTCCCCCATCCGCGAACACGACCGCGTCCAGTTTCACAGTCCAAGCTTTCTTCCCTGGGACAATAGCTACATTGTTTGGACGGAGAGATGGATGGGAGAGGACGCTCTCCAGAAGGATGGTCAGGTCTGATTGGAGATCATCTAACGCGTTGGAAGACAACGAAGGATACGCCGCGGGAGAGCTACGAGCAACCGTTGGTTTGCCAAACCCAAAGGTGTCAAGGAGGAAGGGATAGTGGTGAGGGCCTACCAGGAAACGGCACATGCGACTTTCCCTCCCTCTTCTTCTTCGCCCATCCCGGCTACTTCCAGTTTCACTCCAACAACAACTTCGGTTCCGCCACCTACACCGCCAGCCTCCTGTACGTATCCACATCGACCGGGACGTCCTATGCAGACCTTGGCACTTCCGTTTGCAAGAGGGACGACTCCCGTCTCAAGTACGATAGGTCTGTAATCTTCAAGTGAGCGGCCATCGAGTCGCAGGGGCGGATGAGAGGTAAGTGATGATTGGATATATGACTTTTCAGTTTTCGACAATGAAGTCATCTCTGTGAAGCACTCGCGACGGCGGCGACGCGTTTGATCGCATTCGTCAACTTACATTCTCAAGTGCCGCTGGCTGCAAATAGCCGACAATCTAGTCATCGATTCAAACCTTTACAACCACATCCTGGCAGTGCTCAGCACGCAGAGCTATAACAATATTGGGCCAATTTTACTTTCTTTTCTCCACCGTGCGACAGCGTTGGAGGATTCCAGCCGACCGTACCCTGCGCGTTTTTCTTGTCTGGTCTCGCCATCCAACACCTCGACCAAGGATCCTTCCGTCGAATCTCGGTATTAGACAATGGTATTCCAACACAGCTTCCTCTCGGTCCTTGCAAACCTTTTTCGAGGATCCCTTCCAGGCAACGCATTCTATTAGAGGTCGATGGCCTGAGTTGCTACACATAATAGCGCTCCAGATTCAGCGACAGATTTACTCAGGCTGGTTAAATGCTTGGAACTCCACCCATGTCACTGAGAGCGCATCGTTGATTCCGTGCGGCCTGAAGTTAACTAAATAACACGCAAATTGAATTAATAGCTCTGACAGACATAATTAAGATTAATGAGTGTACTTGTACTTGTAAAATACGGCTACAGCAAGGTCACAAAGTGCTACGGCACACAACTAGATCCAAAAATATGGCTCTGGTATAAAATACTTGTGGGGACATCATTGAATTGAGAGACGGTGGGACTGAGCCGCGAGGGAAGATCAGATGAGCAAGACGCCCATCGCGAGTCCGGCTCCACCCAAGCACAGAGACGCAAATATGCTCACTGCTTTTGGCTGCGTGGCCCAGACATAACACATGATACCGGCGATAGCGAGTAGGAAGCCGGTTGCAGCCAGAAAGACGCAGAGCGCGTGCGTTCGACTCAAGAAGAGATGGGACGATTCGTGTGACGTGAACGGTCCCACAGGCTCAAGGCGTGGATTGGTCGAAATGATGCGTGGTTTCTCGGGATCCGAGTGTTGTTTGTTTGACCCGGGTGCCAACTTTGCCGTGCTGTTTTCTGCAGACTTGCGTGCTGTTGATATGTTCGTGGCCGTTTGTTGTAGCCTTGGATCGCTGTCACCCCGTCCCTCGTCCTTGGCCATGGATTTCATGGAGGGCGAGTTTACAATATTAATACCTTCTAGGATCATCTCTTCGCGTGTAGCTTCTTTCAGTTTATAGCTGATTAAGAGGAATGCACCTAAAAACGAGAGGACGGCTACATGCCAAGGGTGCACGCGAGATTAGTATTCCAAAGCAATCACAGATACGATACGTACAAGCGTAAACGTGCAGAAGCAACGCCCCAATGAGACAGGCATTTGTTGCCATCAAGGCATTGCTTCCCAAGTCACTGGGATCATCCGATCCCGCATTTACCAGCAGGGCCGCTTCTGTGGATGCAAAAAATGTAGTCTAAGGAAACAAAAACCGTCAGAATACGGAGAATGAATGACAAATATAATGACAACTCACGATGACGCTGATCAATTGAAGTCGCTCCTGCCAGGAGTTGATCAGATTCCCCATTGCCTGTTTTCGTGCCTTTTTATCCTCTACATCTTGCTCCTCCTGTGTCACTGAACCAAAGGTTAAGCAAACCCGTCAGCTAGAGATAACTTGACGAACCCTGCTTCTCCGGTGCACCAAGCATCATCATCCCATCATCTAAACCGTCTGTGCCGTGACTCCGCATCACCGACCTCAGGAACCCACCAGAGCCAGGCTCTGTACGAGTTCGCGGAGGTGAAGTCATGATCCTGTCTGATTATGGAGGGGAGCTGATGAGCTGGCCCGGTAACCACGAATATAATAGGCATTACGGACGGATCAATGAGAACCTGCGTACAGAACTCGTCTTTGGGTCGTACAGTCGTAAATACCAATCTGGCGTTGTCCACTACGGGGAGGCCGCAAGCCTCTAAATTCGTGAAGGGGAAAGTGCGTTGAGTGTGTTGGGTTGTATGCGCCATCGGAAGATGCAGATATATATAAACACGTGGACTGGAGAAAATCGGTGCGCCGAGAAGACTTTTGAGGTAATGTTTGTTTGCCCGTGGTATGACACAGGAAATGCCCAGTCACATTGATGCAAGTGGTGGCTTGAACATGGATACTTGCTCCATTTCTTGGTGGAGTCTGGTACAGGATGGAAGGAAAACAAATCCGTCGAACAGCAGTGATCCGTTGGCAGTCAGGATGGCTGTTCGTTGTTCGGTCTTGACTTTCCTAAGCAGTGACAGAAGGTGTCAGTGTGAAACACTGACTTACAATGGTTGAGTAAGGGAAATGGTGTCATTGAGCCGACGTCACCACATACCGTGCGATGTGAGTTCAAGTCTTTGAGAAAATTACAAGCCAATTCCGAAGCCCATCCAAGTCCACCTTCTGATTTGCCAGGGTTCAGACGTCCAAACCCAAGGTTCGTTTGCAGCGGCCTTGGATGGCATGAACACGCACGGCGAGTGTGAACCCCTGCGAGTTGGCAGTTGGCTGGTCGGACGCAGCTGCCGCCAGGTCTGATTGAGTTTGGATCCGCCGCCCGTACATTGTGCAGCACAGCTCTCTCGGATCAGCCAGTAAGAGCCGATTACGGCGACTCAAGTACTTGTGCAAGCTCCGAGTGGAGGTTGGCCATCTCGTCAGCAGTCCGGCCCGCAGCGCACTGAACGTCCGCCACCGATGCCGGCCGGTTTCATAACGTCGTCACATCCGTGCACCAGGAACACCCATCTCGGTCAATGCTCTTGTATATCTCCGTGCCCGGTTCCGGCGCAGGAAGTCGTATCTGCATATTTCCATATCACTGGAGAGGTCCTTGAACCACCATGATTAGGAGTAAGGAGTTACTTGCGGACGATACCATTCCCCAGAATCCCCGGGCATCTTGCGTGCTTTGGCTTCAGGCGCTAGTTCTTCATCGTACTATTAGAGCCTGGAGAATTGACCAAGGCGCACGTGTCGTCTGTTCTGGACGCTCAACAGGCACCGGATGAGTCGCTGGTAAATTTAATACAGAACCGTCCAAAGATCTGAGCCCGGAGTCCGGAAATTCCTAAGGCCCCGGCGGCGTACGCCAACGAGTGGCTAACTCCCAAGAGGTATGCGTGAGGGCTCCAGTGTCTTATCGAGCATGCTTTTGTATTTCTTGCGCTGGCTGTCACAGCATGATCATGGTCGCTGGAAGTCCCCGATGGAACCCTGTAATGCATCGCCGTGACAACGGAAGCTATTCATCAGACCTGAAATGAACCGAGATGGGCGTTCCTCGCCGCCGCATCCACCAGGTTTCCCGATCTGCTGCTTGCACAACAACGGCCAACCAAATTGGTAACTTGAATTTTCGACTTGGCTTCGATGTTCCTTGGATGATACGCGACTCAGCCTGCAAGTCCGTGGACTCCATCAGCGATGAGAATTATACATAAAACCCGCCTCGAGGTGGTGCGATCCATCAAGGAAGACTATGGAGACTGCATCAGCAGACTCCACAATCCCAACCGTAAGCAGTCGCTCTGTCGTGTCGCATCTTCACCCAGTTGCTAATACAACCGTCTCAACAGCACACGCAAGTGCTCGTCATCGGCGGTGGCCCGGCGGGAAGCTTCGCCGCGTCCGCGCTCGCGAGGGAAGGACTGCACGTCGTGCTGCTTGAAGCAGCGCAGTTCCCAAGGTCAGTTTCCCAAGTTCTTGCGTGCGCAACGTCTTCGAAAAAAAAACTCCTGCCAGTGCCCTTCAATGGTGCATATATGCTGATGAGACGAGACGACACATGCAGATATCACGTTGGCGAGAGTCTCATACCGTCTGTGCGCCATTATCTCAGGTTCATCGACGCGGAGCAAAAGCTGGCTGAGCATGGTTTCAAGCACAAGGTACGAGGCGCAGTTTCATTTGTCGGGCGAGACGTGTCCCGAGAACGCACAACGCACGAGTTGACGCCCCGCATTCCGCGCGTTTCTGTTAGCCTGGCGCAGCTCTGAAATTCAATCAGTTCAAGCGGGAGGGATGTACGTCGACCCATCGCTCTCAAAGTTTCCGTTTCTCAAACCCTACACATGTTATTCGGTTGCGTTAGACACGGACTTCATCGCGTTGGGCCACAGCAATAGCTCCTGGAATGTGGTCAGTCTCCGTCTTTGATGTTGATTCGCTCGGACACGCTCGCGATTTGACTTTTTGACGAAACGCCATCAGACACGTTCGGATTTTGACCATCTGCTCCTCAATCACGCAAGGACGTCCGGGGCGCATGTGTACGAACAGACAAGGGTAACCTCGCTTCGTTTCCTCGACCAATCGCGCCCCACCGCCGCAGAATGGCGACGGTCGTCCCCAACTCAAATTGATCGTCATCATTCCGAAGGCGAGATCTCCTTTGACTTTGTGGTCGACGCGACAGGGCGGGCGGGCCTCATATCCGACCGGTACGCACAAAATCGACATTACAACGAGTCACTGCGAAACGTGGCACTCTGGGGATATTGGACTGGGGTCGGGACGTATGGTGTGGGAACAGAGCGCGAGGGCGCGCCGTGGTTTGAGGCTCTGACAGGCAAGTACAAGTGTTCTTCCATATTCTGGGGGCCGAGTCGACCAGCGTGTCCATTCCCTCCCTTCCATGGACTGGAGTTCTGATCATGTCCCTCTCCCGTGTAATAGACGACTCGGGTTGGACATGGTTTATCCCACTCCACGACGGCACCACATCGGTCGGCGTCGTCGTAAACCAGAAACGATACCAAGAAAGGTGGATGGGCCCGGGGCTTTCAGAGTTGTCAACGCTCGCACGATACCAAGCCTTGTTGTCGCTCGCACCGAACTTGATGCGCCTGATCGGTCACGGAACCTTGGTCTCCAAACCATCGTCTCCCAACCAGGCCGCCAGCCCTCGAAACGCCATGGATACACTCATACGCTCTGCGGCCGATTTCAGCTACTCAGCTCCGTCGTATGCAGGGGAATCGTACCGTATCATCGGGGATGCAGGAGGTAATGTATCACACTTCACATATCTAGCAGTATACGTTTCGCTGATAAAAGGGTTATAGCGTTCATCGACCCACTGTTCTCGTCCGGGGTCCACCTTGCGATGACGTCTGCTCTGTCGGCCGCAGCGTCCATCTGTGCATCCATTCGTGGGGACTGTTCGGAAAGTGCTGCCGCCGCGTGGCACACGAAAAGATTTACACTGAGCTATACGAGGTGGGATGGAATTTACTGGGTCGTCAAAAACTGATGCATTCCATAAATATACTAGATTTCAAATGGTGGTTCTCAGCGCCTACGAGCAGATTCGCGCAACACGCTTCGACGTCCTCAACGACGTCGACGAAGATGGCTACGAAACTGCGTTCATGTCCATCCGCCCAGGTACGTTTGGTGTTTCGTTGCTCATAACGACATGTCCTGGTTTCGCTGATCCGGGCCCCGCACGCCGTGTACAATGTAGTCATTCAGGGCGCGTCCGACATGGGCACGGTGTTGTCTGAAGGGGAACTCCAGAGCGCGCTCGAGTTTTGTAGTACGTTCTTTAGCCCGACGTCACCGGAGCAGCGGGCACGCGTCTCGCGATGCGGGCTGCCAGATCGCCTCTTGGACGTGTCCGTGGCACCCGTGGACCCCATTGAGATCGACGCCACGTTGGGTAGAGCCGGCCCGCTTGATGACGCTGACCCGTCAACACAGACGCAAATTCAGGACGAAGTAAAAATGGTAGCGGCACAGACGAACGCGCGCCGCGTGCTGCATCGAGAGTATCTCGTCCATAACCTCGAGGCGGAAGACATTAACGGCTATGTGGTGAGGTTGCAGAGGGGATTGCTGGGCTTGGTGAGGGTTGGATGATGGATATCTGTCTCTTGAATGCACTTACTTCTTTCCTTCTGGTGTCTGGATTGTGTGGGCGTGGATGGAGCTTCTTGGTCACTGTCTGTAGATTTTGTGAGTAGAGATCAAGTAAATATTGATATCTTTTCTTCGTGAGACTGTGCCGGTCTTGGAGCCGTTAGTAGGAAGTGTTAGTGCTCGTAATGACAAGTTCTGGTCCGGAAGAAGCTATGTAGACAGAAGGGATGGTGGATGGACACGTCCGCAGGCTGAAACTGATCAACTTGTCAGATCTTCAGGTCCCGGACACGGTAATTGGTTGGGTCACTCGAGGCAAATCCCAATAATAAACCATCCGAGGCCCTAGCTACTCTTTCAATAATCGCTCAACCTGTTCGATCAATTTCGAGCTCGGAATCAATGACTATACAACCTACAAAAGATATGAGAGATAATGTGACAATAGAATATCTTCTGTTCGTACAACGTGAAACATCATGACTCGGATGTAGTCCGACTTGCCACCTCCATCGTCAGGCTCAGCTTCCCCGCAGGCACCTAGTCTGGTGACCAGCCCGTCTAATGAGACAAGCACCAGCGCTCATGCTCGCCTTCCTCACCTTCAATTCTGCCTCGTCCTCGGTGACTTGCACTGTAGATCACCCTCCCCGCGCGACTTGACCACCTTGCTTGTTAGGCATAGAATGAGGGGCTTGAAAGTGGGTGCGCCGATCTGTACGTGAAACAGGTACTACGGGCTGATCCGGAAAATTAAAGGTGTAGAGTTACCACTTAAGAGGCGACAACTTGTGAGTCGCGCTACTAGGGTGTTTGTAGGCCTGCATCCGACACAATACTTGGCCATGCAGACCCTCGATGTCATCATCCGACCCTCCTGGTTCGACAGACAGAGCCGGATGGCAAAGAGCCAGAAATTCGTATTCCCACGCCGTGTCCTTGCTGGAGTTCTGCGCAGGCTCAAATTGTCTGCTCGAATGCCCGTACTACATATACTTTGTTTTTCCGTCCCCGTTCCTTCTCTCATCACTTCTACTTGGGAAAGGGATCAGGTGAGTCACTTGTCGCCCATATTATATCACCCGTTGACCGCTATGTAGCCAGTTAGCCG